>PVIC010028607.1:0-13735 GCA_004025085.1 Thryonomys swinderianus
GATGAGATCCCATTTGTTGATTCTTTCTGCTAGTTCTTGTGCTAGGGAGGTTTTATTCATAAAGTTTCTGCCTAAGCCAATGTCTCCAAGAGTTTTACCAAGCCTGTTTACCAGCAGGCTTATTGTTTCTGTTTTAATGTTTAAGTCTCGTATCCACTGTGAGTTTAGTTTTGTGCATGGTGAAAGAGATAGGTCCATCAACTGGAGAGTGGATAAAGAAGATGTGGTTTTTTTACAAAATGGAGTATTACTCTGCCATAAAGAATGACAAGATCGATCCATTTAGGTGCAAATGGAGACATCTGGAGGATATACTAATAAGTGAAATCAATAGATCACAGATAGACAATTCCCAGATCTTCTCTGGCATGAACACCTGTAGATGCAAATGAGTTCTAGAAATTAGGACAGCTTTTATAGAGTGGAATATTTCTATAGGAAACTTGGTGTGGGAATGTGATGAGGGGAAGGAATAAATATGATACAGAAAGAAAATAAAAGAGCATGTATAAAGCAGGGAGGAGGGGGGAGTGGGTAGGGATATGGGTAAAAATGAGAATTAACTTGTGGCATATACTGGTACAAATCTCCCAATGTTATATGTGATTTTGAGATGTATATAAATTGTACCAATAAAGAATTTAATTTAAAAAAAAGCAAGGCCTCCTTGAGAAAAGGGAGGAGATTCTGTGGTTTGGGAGGGACCAAGTCTTTTCCATCCCTAGGAAATGCAGGACATTCCTTAGCATTTCCATGCTAGATATCCTGCAGCAAAGAATTTTGTTTAACTTTGAGATGATTTATAAAAGAGCCTTCTAGGAAGTATCAATTTGCAAAGTTCTATTGGAGAACTGAGGGTGGGAGAGTTTCTTGAGTTCAAGAGTAAAACTATTCTCTAGGAAGTGGACAGCCTGGTACTTACACAGAAAGTTTCTTCTGCCTAAGACTAAGAAGCTAGAAGAGACTGGATGGAATCACCTAAAAAGTAGTTGTTGGGATGTAAATTGCCCACTGGAGACTTTAATGGAACCCTAATGAGTCCTAAATCACATGTGTTGATCAGCCTGCCTTGGGAGAGCTTTCCATAGAATTTCAGTCAGGAAGGCCAGGCAGGTATGTTTAAACCTTTCCAGTGTCCGGTACGCTCCCTGTTTTAAAAGTGAAAGTTCTTGAATTCAGATATCTCCTCTGACCTGGATAAGCCTACGCATGTATCACTTTTGCTCTCTTAGAAAAGGAACAAAGCATTAAAATTCAATTTAGCTTTGAAAAGAAAGCAGGATCTAGACTCTGCTTCAAGAGCTGTAAAAAGAAACTTTTATCTTGATAATTTTCTATCTTGTTACCTTGTAATCAGTCTCCTGCTCCTAAATATCAGTAGGAAAGTGGCCTGTGGCCTTGCCTGGGGCTGAGTAGGGTGTGGCAGCTGGGGACAGCTCACTTCAACTGGTTTAGAAGAGGAAATCTCTTGCTGCTAGTATGGTTGAAACCAGTTTTGAATAGAATCTGAACACAGGCCACATCCTGGGGGGTCAGAGAAAGGAAGCTGGTTTGAACCCAACGTGGCCTTAGAGTTAGCCTGAAGGTACTCCACCCGGCACTCACTCCAGACCTGAGTAAACAGGGCCTCTCGCTCCTCCCTTCTCTTGACACCGTCTTCCCTGCAATGCACTTCAGTGGGTTAATTCCATACTTTGCCTAATGTTGGGTTGGGAGCGAGGACCTGGGAAAATGACTAAAATGGGCTCTTGGCTCTTTTCAAACCATTTTTTTCTTCTTTCTTTCTTTTCTTCCTTCTTCCTTCCTTGCCTTCTATCGTATGTCCTTTCTCTTCTGAAGCCTCAATTTTAAGAACTCCATCGCCTTCAAGTCGAAGTGCCACTACCGCCCTCTTGTGTTTCTTTGAGGGAAAAACTCGGTCCCAGGGCTGCCCTCACACCTGGAGAAAGTGGGGCGCCGGACGGGAATGAGGGTGGGATATAGATGGATGTGCGTACAGTTCTGGAGCCCACATCAACTAAGGGGAAGTTCATATAGGGTGGCCCCACTGGCAGCTGGAAGGCTAAACAGCCCTGGGTGAGGAATTCCTGTCAGAGAACCCATGATCCTGTTCATGGACCATGCCCTAGGGTGAGTTTATCTTCAGCTTTGATAAGGACCCAAAGACGAGGACAATGTCTTTCTTAACATTGACATATTAGTGCTCAGCACAGCACTTGGCCCACATTCTTGAGATCTGTACAGGAGTTAGATTCATATCACAATCACATTACCACTAGGCATGCACAAACAGTATTTATTGTTTTTACTATATGGAAGACACTGTTCTGAGAATTTTATGTGTATTACTTTCCTCATTTGTCACAGAAGCCTATAACTGTTGTTCCCATTTTACAACTGAGTAAAGTAAGGCGGAGATTAGATAACTCAATCACAGTGTCACAGGTCAGGATTTAAACCAGGCTGTCCGGTTCCTGGCTCATTCATGGACTCTACCAACCATGTCCCCCTTTTGTATGCATCATTCTCTCACAATGGTGACAGAGCATCTGTTTGTGCATGCCTATATAATTATTAAACTAAATTTGAACTGAATTCCTACGTAATGAACTATAGCCAAACTTAGTCTGTGAACAAATTCCTATGTAATGAACTATAGCCAAACTTAGTTAGTCTGTGAACAAACTGAGAACAATACTTAATTTTATTTATTTGAGTTTTGAGACAGAAATAGATAAAGGGCTGGGAAGGAAAGAGGGCAAGAGGAGAGGGGATTGCTATTGGGAAAGGGGTTTCATTCTAATTGCAAAACTAACTTCTAATGTTCCATACCACTGTGGGTAACTATGGTTGTCAACAGTTAATTACATATTTAAAAATAGCCAGTAGAGAAGATTTTGTATGTTTTCAACACAGAGGTTAAACATTAGAAGTGATAAATATGTCAGTTACCAGAATGTGATCATTTATGTTGTATTTATATAATAAAATATGAATCTATATCCCATATTATGTATAATTATATCAGTTAAATTTTTTTTTTTAGTTTTTTGAGACAAGGTTTCACTTTATTGTTCAGGCTGACCCTGAACTCACTCTGTAGCTCAAGTTAGGCTTTAACTCACAGCAATCCTCCTGCCTCTGCCTCCTGAGTGCTGGGAATACAGGTGTGAGCCACCTTGCCCAGCACTGTGGTTACAGGGGATCAAACTCAGGACCTTCCACTTGCCAGGTACACACCAGAACCACTGAGCTAAATCCCCGGCCTTAAAAATGTAAAAGTATCTTACAGTCTTTCTTTTAATATAGTAAAAAATAATATGTTGAAAATTATTAATGTATATCTTTCTCAACTTCCTTTCTGAGTACCAGGCAAAATTTGTTGGCTCTATCCCTCCATTTCCTTTAAGGAGAGGAGAGGATGGTATGGGACTGGATGACTTGGGATACTGAAAGGTGAATTCAGAGATAATCTTCACCTCTAAAATGTGAAAGAGAGTTGAAGTTTTCTAGTTTATTAGCACCCTTCCTGTGTACCTTCTACATATCAAATCCAGTCATGGACCACCCTGGTCACTCCGTTATGCTGGAGAGATTAGATACGATATGATCACAAGAACTTGAAGTTTATTACCTGATAATAAAAAAACAGAAATCTTGACTTCTCCTGCCCAAAGGGATTGTTGAAAATAGGTCTGTATTATGTGTACCAGATTTTGGCTCATTTTGGATGGAATGAAAAAGAGCCAAGGGCAAACAGAAGATTTGGAGGCCACTGCCAGCCCTCTGAGCAAGACCAGGCCTCTGCACTTCCCTTCCACACGAGCTTTCCCCAGCAGCTTCGGTTGAGGAGGTTCAAAAGGGTATCATTCCTTGAGGGATCCAAGAAATGTTTCAAAGCATCACTGAAAATCCTAGCAATGACTTTAATGTAAGAGTATCCTATAGAGAAGTATACAAGAAACTCCTAAGAGATAATCTAGAATTGGAGACCTCCATGAAGGGTTTGCACATCCGAGAGGATGAAGAAGGAAACACAGTGATTGTGGGGGCCGAGGAGTGCCACGTGGAGAGCGTGGATGAAGTGATGAGTCTGCTGGACGTGGGGGGCGCAGCCCGACACGCAGGCACCAGATCCCTTTGAGTTTGAGGCCAGTCCGGGCTACATCATGAGACCTGGCTCAAAACAAAACAAACAAAACAGTAAAAATTGAGTTATTTGGCTGGGGTGACCCAGAATGCATCACCAAAACAGTTTGTAAATGGAGAAATACCAGTTCATGATACACGAGCTATAGAACTTATCCGTGAATTCCGATAAAGAAGTTGTCACACACTTTTCCTCTGTCCCAACACAGCACTGTGGACCAGGGAAGCGAACTTGGGCACCATTATCCCAGAGACTCTGCACCCTTTAATGTTTGTGTCATTACACACAGTGGATGTAATTTTAAACTAGTTTCCACATTTAGTGACAATTTTTTGAATCACAGAGATTGTAAGACTTCTTTTTACTTATGAAAAAATTAAAAATTGCATAAATTACCTATTCTTTGTACATACAGTATTACCTCTGTTCACAAACTTAAAGAGTCTAGCATCATGGAAAGAATCAAGTTCACAAATCAAGGTGTCTTTCTAGGTATTTGGGTGAGTAGCTCAGGGATCATGGATTCTTCTGTTTTCTTTGTGAGTAATTTTTATCCTATCTATTGTTTGCTTTGCTGGCGTATTGAAGATGGCAGCAGCCTGTCTGTATTGAAGAGGAATGCCACAGAAATAAGCCTTTAGACTGATGCAAGAACAGGCCTAGTAATTTCTGCACCCTCATTTTTTCTGGTGGGCCTCAGTAGGTTCATTTATATAGCAATCTAAATATTTCCAATTTCTTATTAATTTTTTTATTTTTTAATTTTTATTTATTTATTTATTTTTTGAAACCGGGTCTCATTTTGTAGTTCGGGCTGGCTCTGAGCTCACTATGTAGCCTAGGCAAGCTTCGAACTCAGTAATCCTCCGGTCTCTGCCTCCCGAGTGCTCGGATGACAGGCGTGAGCTACCACGCCCGGCAATTTTTTTATTTTTTTGAGACAGGGTCTCGCTTTGTAGTTCAGGCTGGCCCTGAGCTCATTATGTAGCCCAGGCAAGCCTGGAACTCAGCAATCCTCCTGCCTCTGCCTCCCGAATGCTGGGATTACAGGCATGAGCCACCACGCCTGGCTCTTATTAACTTATTTTGAGAATCCTTTTTAAATTGAGATATAATTCATATACTATAAAATTCACTTTTTACAAGTGCACAATTTAGTGAGATTCTGTATAGCCACAGAATTGTGGGACCATTACCACTATTTATTTCTAGAATGTTTCTGTCACTTCACCCGAGAAGAAAAACTTATACCATCAGCAGTTACACATCATTTCCCCATTTCTTAGCCCCCGGAAACCACTAATCTCTATATGTTTCTCTATTCTGCGCTTTTCATCTATAGTGAGTCACACAATATACAGGGTTTCGTTGTTCTTTGTTGGGCTTGGCTTTTTTAAACTGAGGATCAATTCCAGCTTCTCGTACATGCTGACTACAAGCTCTGTCTCTGAGTCACACTCCTGCCCCCAACATCTGGGCTTTTGTGTCTAGCTTATTTCACTCTGCTTCATTTTACTGTCTTCAAGATTTATCCATGTTGTAGTTTGCAGCAGAATTTCACCACTTATATGGCTGAATAATATCCCACTAAGTGGACTTTTCACATTTTGCTCATTCATACCCATTCATCCTTGGGTCCTTGGCTGTTATGAATAATGTTGCTGTGATCATTGCCTTATAGATTTTTGTGTAGAGACATGTTTTCAGTTTCCTTGAGCACACACCTAACATAGGAAATGCTGGGTTGGATGTTTAGTGTGATTAATCTTTTGAAGACCATGAGACTGTTTTCCAAAGTCCTTGCACTGTTTTACATTTCCCTTGATGTACAAGGGTTCAGATTTCTCCACATCCTTGCCAACACTTGTTTTTGTCCTTCTTTTTGGATGATAATAATAATATTGATTTTATAATATCATTATTAATGGTATTAATTTGATATTATGATTTTAAAGTCTTTCATTAATTAATGTTTAGTGTGGTGTATATTTATTTCTCTAAGGTTTTCCTATTCCTTTTATCTTTGCTTCATGTTATTTTTTCCCATTTAATCACTGCTGTTATACTTTTTATGACTCTTAAATACAGATCCTACCTAGACTTTTTAAGCAGGTGACTAATCATATAAGTTAATATATGTAGTAATTTTAATTACTTCATACCTGAAACTATTTCTTTATTTATGAAAGCACCAAAATAAAGTCACTAAAAGTGTCTAGTAATTCATTCTTGGTGGCATGGGGTAATTTTTGTGTCCTGTCTCAAAAACAACAGATGTATGAGCAAACCTTACTCTGTTAGTAACTTTACTTTTTAATTGAACTTTTACCCGTCACGGGCCGAGGGGCAGGTTATATAGCTGGTTCTGAGTTAATTACAACTGCCATTATTTTTTATTTGTGGTGCCTGAGCAAGCAGTAAAACAGCAAGTTAAGTCACATTTGTAATGGGACCATGACTCAATTAGTGTTTTTGAATAATAGGCAATAGCAATTAAGGTCATGGCATTCGAGGGAGCAGCATTATGCAGGAGTCTGGCTTCAGCAAATGCTATTTTACAACATGTCTCCAGGGAAAGGGCTGAAGGGTGACAGAACCGACTGATTGGAAGCTCTTTCTTTCATGCTTCTTGCAAACTCAAAATGGAAATTCTTGAGAATATCTCTAGTAATTATTCATTACTTCATCAGCTTCTATATCAGCAGCCCTGAATTCAACATCAAACTTCATCCTACAAGGTAATATTTTTAATCCAGTGTTAACTACAATAAGACAGGCTCCTGAGACTGAAAATGATATGCAAACATTAATATGAACCTGGACAACTGGCTATGCATGAACTATTAATAGTCCTTGCAATGTTGACTTTGCAAATCCAAGACTATAAAATCCTTTTCATTCTGAGAGTGAATGGACCCTTTGTGAGGATGAGTGTAAGACACAGTGTGGCCATGTATTTTAGGTACAGTCCTTCCGAGAGGGACCCTGGTTGAAGCATCTGGTTTTTATTTTAGACTTTGATATCATTATCATCATCTTCTCTGAATTTAAAGTACTTAAGTGCTTGCCTCTAGCCTGATATTTTATGTAGGTGATAGAAAAGCCCTTTAGGGGGTAAAGAAATTTTTAATTGAAAAGATGAGGTCGTATCAATATTAGAGCCAAAAAGGACCCAGAAAGAGGATGTCTAGTCTGATGCTTAGTCTAGTCTTGATGTTGCTGGAGTGGATGTCAAACCATCCTTGAATGTGAGGAGAGCTTATTAGAGGACAGACACTGAGTTTGGGATTAGAGGACAGACAATGATTGTGTCTAAGAATCATCCTTTTTCTCCCACACCCCTCCTTCCTTACAGTTCTAGGTACCCAAGAAATCAATCCTTCAGTCATTTGTTCTGGGTACTACTGAGAGCCAGTTGTAGGTTCTTCTCCCCCAGTTTGTGATAATTTTCTTGGAATATTTAGATTCATTTCTTCGCATAATATCAGTAACACACAGTTAAGTTATATAGTGTTAAATTAGAAAGCTGCTAACTTGTCTAGGTGTCCTTTAGAAAGCACCCTTTGATGTGGAGAACTGCATGCAGAATTTATTTGGGAAAGCCTTCAGAAATGATTCTAACAGGCAAATAGGAAGGAAGCAAGATGGAGAGGGAGAAGGTGGTTGTAGAACAGTCTCTACAGGCCTTACTAGAACTTACTCAAGAAGTCCAAGAGATTTTCTACGGGGTTGGATGTCTTTTGGAGAGTTGTTTCAAGCTAGAGTAAGAAGCTTGAAACTTCATGTCTCTGTATGTATCTGTCCTTGAATACAGGCTGTCCCATGTGGGGAATAACTTCTAGCAAAAAGTGACAGACCCAAATGTGTCCATAAAAAAGGTCCCTCTGTTCAGCTAATAGCAATTCCTAGAGAGGATGAAAAACTGAAGACTATCATCATATGACATACCTGTCAGCCATGGAACAGCCTTTCAGTGAAGAGGGGGAATCTGGGGCCATGAGGGAAAGGGAAAGGAGAAGAGGGGGATGGGAAAAGAAGGGAAGGAGGGCAGGAGAGAAGAAAAGAAGGAAAAAGAAAGCAGGGAAGGAAGGAAGGAAAAAGGGAAGGAAAGAAACAAATTCTTCCTTGCAACTCTTGCTCATTCCACGGCAGAGACTGTGGGTGTGAATATCTGAGTTGTCTAGTCTTCATGGTTTGGTGGGAATGCTGACTGTTCCTTTTAGATTCTCCGTTGTTTATTACCTAGTTCTCACTTTTTATTTCTCTGTACTTTGAAAGACCCTTGTTCTTCCATTATTTTCATGATTGCAGGTCACTAACACTGAAGTTGTCAAATGTGGACAATTGGACACCTGTGGAAAAATTCACCTCACCCACTTATTTTCTCAGTTGTTCTGCTTAACTATTGATTTTTCTGGGTTTTCAGGTTTATACCAGGCCTCTCAAAGGCTGCCGTCATTGCTCAATCAGAGGACAAAGGAACTTCACTCTAGTCCCATTCGCAATACTGTAATAACTCTTGATAATACCACTGAATTCTCTCCTGCATCTGAAATGGACTTGTATGATGGAAGATGAAGCCACCAACCCAAGTGCTTTCTGAAGATGTTTGCTGTAGGAATTAAGCAGGATATCAAGGAAGACTTGATCAAGGGGAGCTGGGAGTGTGAGCATTTTTCTCTTTTCCTAAGAAGGAGGCATTGCTAATTATAGGTGAGTAATAGTGTGAGTAAAAACAGAGACAAGGTACAACTAGTTTAGGGACAATAAATTCTGTCTGATTGCAATGTAAAATGCTATCAGAGTGACAGTACAAAAGCCTACAATATGATTTTTGAGGCAAGATAAAGATAATATCAAATATCAAGGTAAAGATTTGGAGTCATTAAAAGATTCTGAAGAAAATAGGAACATAATGCAGAGCGGATAGGAACTTTGAAGCCATGAGGAGCTATAAGGAGGAAGTCCTGCTATATGTAAACCAGAAGGAGGTAAACTGGGAGGAATGAAGCAAGCCTAGAATTGTTTGTTTTCTTATTGATTCCCTCACCTCTCTGTTCCTTACTATTGAAATGCCTTTATTCACCTAGAAAAAGAAAGAAGTGATTTGTGGCAAAAAGAGACTGCTCCAACTCCTCTAAGCTAGCTCTGAGTAAAGTCTTTTTTCCCCTCTTTGTCCTGCAATGGTGTATGGACTTCAGTGGTAGTAACAGTAGCTTCCATACAATCAGATAACCCAGAGGAATCTTCCAGAGCCTAAACAATGCATAATTTTCTACTGGAACATATATCTGCCCCCATTGGTTAAACTCTGGGATCAGTGTAGATGAAGCCTACTGGGGCTACTCAGCTCCAGGGCTTCTGAGTCCACTCGTCCTCTTAGTCCCTCATCTCTGCCTGCCTTTCCCTTTGGTGTATTAGAGTATTGCCATCACTTAAGGCTTCCAAGCAGAGTGCCCACACAAATGGACCCCTCAAATTCCTTGTGAAACAGGGGTTAGGGAATGGTCAGGCAGATGGGCAAATGGGATGACCTGTCAATCCCAGAGATCTCAGAGAAATCTACCCAAGGCATAAACTTGGGATGAACCAGAGAGTGTTATGTTCAGTTCTTTGGAGAACTCAAACAGCATTTTTTTTTTTTTTTTTTTTTTTTTTGGAGACCGTCTTGCTTTGTAGATCAGGCTGGCCCTAAGCTCACTATGTAGCCCAGGCAAGCCTCGAACTCAGCAATCTTCCTGCCTCTGCCTCTCGAGTGCTGGGATTACAGGCATGAGCCACCAAACTTGGCATTGTGGTATGTGGTACTGATTGCTGATGGGCAGGAGTCACCACACCCAGCATTATGGTATGTGGTTATGAAATCAGGCCCTTGTCTTGTTAGGCAGGCACTGGCACCACTGAGCTAAATCTCCAGCCCTCAAACAGTTTCTTGATAAGGGTATCCTAGACCTGGTGTCAAACCGAGGAAATGGCAGCCAGTGACCTCTGGGTCACTGTGTGCTCTTTTTTAGTCGCACACTCTCACCCTGCAGAGTGGACTTCTTTTCCCACTTTTTTTTGACCCACACTCACTATGCACAGCATGTCTGCTCACTGGGTGACAGAACTCATTCACTCAAAAGGTAAAGTGGTAATAAAGAAAAGATTCTGTTACAATAAGACAGCTGATTGGAAAAAGACCAGATCATCATTTATTTACAACTACTAGTGGTAAACAAAGAGTGTATGTTGGAAATTTAAGAAAGTATGTCTTTAGCAAGACAGTGGTTGCCAGAGTAATCATTAATCATATAGTGGTCCATTCTTTAATAAATATTCTGATGTTATCTGAAGGTTGTCAGACGTTCTTAACTCTGTAAGCTAAACAAAGATTACTGATTAGGACTTGTGACTGATGTTTCTTTTGTTCTTTTCTCCTAGAAAACTGACACTAACAATTTAGGTGTAGATTTCCTTAGAACCTAAAGTTCTTGGCGGAGGTAAAGAAAACAAAAAGCAAGTTTGGATAAGACAATATGTGAAGGGCTAGGTAATACATTAGGCATCTTAGATACTGAGAGAGAGAGAGAGAGAGAGAGATGTTAACCTTTTTATTTTGTTCAGTATCTTCTATCTTAGGGTGCTGTATGAGGAGGTTAGAGGGAAGAAGCAGAGGGAAATGTAAGGATGGAAAAAATGAGATTCCCTTTAGCCTTCATATCTCTTAGTTGGGATGAATTTTTGCAACAAAAGAGTAATAAGAGCAGAAGAAACAAGTGTATTAACGTTCCACCTCATGTATATTTTAGGACTTCTCCTGTATCTGCAGTTTCTCAAAATAATCCTTATGCTAAAGAGTAATATTTTGGGGTAACATATCCTAGCCTAGAGGAATAGGGTTCAAACTGGTCATCATCAGCTGTGAAATCCCTAAGAAATCTAGGGGACTTAGCTAAGAACTATCTCCAAATTTTGCCTCTTTCTTTTACCCTGTTGGCTAATCTGGAGAGAGCATCCAGGGGAGGAAATAGAAAGAAAAAGGATTAGAACAAAAGGAAGGAAAGTAAAAGGATTAGTCCTCTCTTTAAAGAGTCCTTCCTCTGGTAATGGTGAGAAAGGTCTCAGCTCTGCCAACCAAAATATTAAAGAAACAGGTAAAATATGAGGTCACAAAACTAGTGCATTCTAAATCCTTCTTCCTGTCTTCGTAATTTTTGTTCATATAGTTTGATTTCCCTAGGCAAGTAAATGATCACAACAAAACAAAGAGAAGAACTTTACCCTCACAGAAGAAACTTGGGTAGGAGGTGGGTTTATGGAAACTTAGGTCCACATGACGAGACCTGGTGTAGAGATGGAGCTAGCTGTTGGCTCTTCTAGGTGAGATTAAAAAACAGGCCTTTAGTAGCCTTTATCCAGTAGATTCAGAGCCTCCTTAGAAGAATTAAATCTTCTGGTGATCAGCCTGGGAAGCATTTTATTTAGTTCATATCAAGTAGGAATTGTGTCCCACATTGTTTTTCACACAGGTTAGTCTTTATTAAGAACCTCACAGTTGATGTGAATGTTATTTTAATTTGAAGATATTTGAGATTCAACAGATGTACAGAGCACCTTTCTCAGAGTCCCTTATCTTACTTAAACTAAGAATTTCTTGAAAATGAGGGTGTCATATAGTTTCTCTTCAGAGCTTGTCTGTGGAAAAGAGACTGAGTAACCTACTCGAAATTTCCTTTCCCAGGGAAGGAGACAGAACCACTACTATAACTGTACTGACACACATTTTCACAAATTTTATCTCCCTTTTGTTTGAAAAATCCATGTGTCTTTCAAAAAAGCAAAAGCCCCAATTTGTTCTTCTGATACTTCCTTCTTCCTATTAGGTAAATAAGCTATAAATCCCCATTTTTCTGTTCTCATGTGTGCTAGGGACTGAACCCAGGACCTTGCTCTCTGCTTAGGGTAGGCAAGCCTTCTGCCACTGAGCTGCTTCCCCAGCCACATAAGGCCCAGATTCTAACCATCCCTTTGAGTTCTTGTCATTGGGTTCTCCTGCATGTGTCCACATTGTACAATGTACATTTTCTCGCCTGTTAATCTTTTTTATTTAACTCACAGCCCCATTAAGACATTAGAGAAAAAGGTTTTCCTCTCAAAAAAACTCATACTGTTTTATTTTTAACTAGGCATCATGCACAAACTGGATTTGGCATGTAAGAGATATAACCCACAAAAATCAATAAAAATGATCCTTTCCCATTAGGGACAAATGGGAAATTATTATTGGAGAAAGTGGATCTTTGTACTCTCCAGCCCACATTAACAAATTGTCCTTTCATACCTGTTTTAAGGTCTTAAACAGCTTTAGGAATTTGGGTACTGAGGACAGGTGGTATGAGCACAAGGGATGTTAAGTCAAACACAAGGGGAAAGAATGATAGAGGGCGTTGTCTATCAGCTGCATGAACCCCCAAAACTCAGAAAACCCAGAAATTTGTCATGAGTCTTCCTCACTGGAGGGAGGCTGTTGGTTATGGAACCTGACTTGGGTTCCCTCTAATCTACATTAACTTCACTCAGAGAGGTGATAAGCAACACAGAAAGTACATTCCATCAACAACTTTGTCAGGATTTACATACTTCTGAAGGGTAGGGAAGATCAATTTCCGTTTGCTGAAACTGAGCACAGAGATCATATTTCATGTGCTCCTCTGTACTTAACCTCATTTTGCCTATAATAATCAGGTAAAGTAACTTGTCTTTTATTACTGACATTTTGATGATGAGCAGGAGGGCCTCAGGGGAGCTAACCCTTCTCCCTTCCCGTTCTTGTAATATGTTGGGAGCTGCATACAGGCACCTGTAATCAGAGACAATAATACCCAAGGAGACAATGATCTTTGATTTTGAGATATGTAGAACTGAAAAGCATCTTATGACTAAGCATTTGGGATCAATTTTTTTTTTGAGACAGGGTCTTGCTTTGTAGTTCAGGCTGACTCTGAGCTCACTATATAGCTCTGGCAAGCCTCAAACTCAGCAATCCTCCTGCCTCTGCCTCTCTAGTGCTGGAGTTACAGGCTTGAGCCACAAAGCCCAGTATTGTTGTATGTGGTTACTGAGGGTCAAACTAGGGACCTTGTGGTTACTACGCAGGCGCTGGAACCACTGAGGTAAATCTCTGGCCCTGGGATCAAATTTAAATTATCTGGCCACCAGCGAGAAGATGCTACCAGTCTGTGACCACCCATCTCCTGAACAAAGCACTGCTGAATTAGCTTTCCTATAAAACACTTGTGGGGGGATAGTTTTCCAGTTAGCTATTCACTGTAATAATGATTTTTTTCTTTACCCTCACATTAATTTGCTTCCATTGTATGGTGAGCAGACAAAGCCTCAGTACAGTAACATTACCATTTAAGGCCAATGACTTGTAACCTATGAATCAAATCCAGAAAAGATAGATGAATCAAAGAAAAAGTCTTAATTTAATAAACACACATGGAACTTACTAAGGAAAACTGAGGTGACTAGATGACTGAAGCATATGATATGTTAGGTTAAAAGAAGGAAAAGGCAGGCCGGAGATTTAGCTCAGTGGTT
>PVIC010028608.1:0-23086 GCA_004025085.1 Thryonomys swinderianus
GGGACCGGAAGTGCTTGATGCTCCAGGTTGGTTGGAGCTCTGCGCAGGGTGTGGAGGGTTCTGGGTGGTTGGGGTGAGCATGGACCTTCGTGTCCAGGGATGTGCAACAGTTCTGTAATGGGCCAGAGCTGTTAACTGCTCAACCTCCCCCTCTTCCCTTTCCCCCGACCTCAGGCCCCTGTAATTAAATTCCAGACATCTCAGAACCATCAGTCATTTAGTCAATAATACTGTACTGATTGCGCCGTCTTGGTTTGTGCCATGCTAACTTATGATAATAGCACTAGACGAAGGAATTAGGAGCTTGCTGTACTACCCAGTAAATGGAGAACTAGTTTAAAATAAAGGTATAACTAAAGGTAGATGTGAGGGAGGACTGGGACGATTTCTTTACAGGGAGTGCTTGGCCGGGGGATATAGGTACACCCTGCGGTGCTCTCCCGTGGGTCAGCGCGCGTTCTTACCTGTCCTACTCCGGCCTGTTCTTGGCACCCATGCCCCTGGGACTGCAGGGGCAGAGCCGTGCTCCCCCCATTCACTCCCTGATAATGCTGCCTTTCTGGCCACCCACTGAATTGGGTCCTGCTGCATTTCACACTTGGGTTAACTCAATCATGCAAATGATGTCAAGCTTAAAAGAAATCAGACTGTGGACAAATAAGCAACGCTAATAAAAGTTGAAAGTACGGCTTGCATGGGGTGATGGTCCTTGATGCTTCTGCCGCCCACAGTCCTCAGATTCCCATGTTCTGGCCCAGGGAGAAGGATGGGGGCAAACAGGTTAGAGTTATAACAGAACTGGAAGCCACAGGGTAATTAGATGCCCAAGTCTGGCTCCCCCTTCATGTAGGCTGATGACCAGGATCCGCTTCCCACGTGAAGCCTTCCTTGAAGTATCCCCACACAGGCTTCCAAGTGACGCTTTGTAAGTTGCTGCTGTCCCTTTCTGTGTAACCACCACGTCCCGCCCTGAGCTCCCCGGCCCTGGGAGCACCCTTGGGCACGCACATCTCCCCCAGTGCTCCATACAGGCCCTAGTTCGCCCCAAGGTGCAGTTCAGATGAACGCTTGGAGCTCAGGAGGTCTTTCTTCATGGTCCTCAGACAAAGACTACTTCCACTGAGCCGTGTTGTGCGGGCGTGTGTCAGTGTGCCAGTATCAGCGCCATCTGTGTTACTGTGAGAGAAGACAGGATGCCCAGTGCTTTGTACAGAAGAGGGGCCCCTTTGGTTCACTGTTCTGGAGGCTGATCCCAAGACCAGAGCCCCTTCTGTTGGGATTGGAGGTCCTGCGGTATCTCCATGCGGCATCCGCCACTGACAGAAAAGGCCCCGTGCGTGGGGTGACTGTTCTCTGTAACAGCCTGCTTTTTCACTCCCCGAGACTGTGAGTGTGTGGTGCCTGTCCCTCCCTCTCAAGTCTCTGTAGTCCTGGAGCCATCCCGTAGGAGGAGGTGTGGAGGATACACTTGGACCACCCAGCTGTGGTAGCCACGTGGCCCAGAGCACCCTGCCACCAGGCTCCCTGATGGAGAAGTGCCAGGCTCTCAGACACGACTTCACCACCTGAGCATGCTGTGTGGCCCAGCACTGTGGCTACCAGTGAAGCCACCACGGACAACTTCTTCAGGGTGTGCCCTGGGCACCATAGTTAAGCGATTTCCACACATCACCACTGGTGACCCGTGTGATGTCCTCTGGGACATCTGTGATGTCTTTTCACCCCTCAGCCACACAAGGGTGGAGGACTTTGAGCGTCCAAGTCTGGGCCGTGGCAGTGGGAAAGCCCCCTTTGCTGGTCACTTTTCTCCAGAGTCCATGATCTTGTCAGCTGGATGGAGCAGAGCAGAGGTTTAGGGTGAAGCCCCATGTGGCCTCTCCCCCTGAGGTAGCATGTGGCTCTTTTCCACCCAGCCTTCCCATCCAGGTCTGGTTGAGCAGCGACCTTGCTCCCCAAGGCCTGCTGGCACCAGGCACACGCCCCTGACAGGCAGCGCAGCTTAATGAGCCGTGACCAGGAGTTTGATTTTTCTGTCAAGTGCTCCCATCCGTTTTTAATAAACAGAGGAGAGCATAAACTCTGAAGCCTGCTTGCCACCACTGCAGTCAGCTGGTCGCTCTAGTGACTTGGGCGTGGTGCTCAGGGCTGGTGACACCACCAGTCTCTGGTGGCATGTTTTCCTGAGCCCCTGGCCCACAGCTCTGGGGACCAGCTTTCACTCAGGCTCTATTTCTTCTTCTATCAGCCTGGGCCAGTGCTTTGCCAAGGGAATCTATCAAGTACAGCGTCACATTTACAAATAAATGGCTTCCATGGAGCGTCACTGGGCACTAGTTGTATTGCAGAGCTGCCAGGGTACCACTGCTCAGCCGTTAGGCCATGCGGGGTGCTTCCTGGCAGCACATTGGCTCCTGCCGGGAAGGGAAGTTGGGCCAAGGCAGACGGGCTCAGAAGAGCAGATGGTAAGAGCCAGGTAGGACAGCGGGCGGGGTTCCCCTCTGCTTCAGAGGGCAGTCCAAGCCTGATGGGGCACCGTCAGTGGACCCCGCGACTCTACCCACCCGCAATCACGGTGAGGCACCTGCTCTGAGAGATGTTTATGATGCAGGACTCAGGCTGTGAATGCCTCTCTTCTCCTTTGCATTCTTTTTCCTCTTTCTAGTCTTATAAAACAAACACAAGCCTCCGCTTGCTTTATTCCCACAGACAATTGCCGGGCAAGACTAGCTGTCCTAAGCCACACTGGCCACAGGATGTCCCCAGTGTTCCACACAGATGACACGGGAAGGACATTTACCTGGTAAAGCAAAAGTTGTTTCTTAAAGAAGAAAGGTCAGAATGCCTGAGTAGGGTGGTACCCAGTTTCCAACGAAACCCGCTTTCCAAGGCAGCCTGGGCGCCCTCACATGAGTCCCAGGCCATCCGAGCGGAGTTGTCCTTGAAGAAGCAAAATGACGCCTCCGAGTGGAGCCACTAAACTTAACAGCCCAGAGCTGCTAGCTAATTGCCCCTGAAGAGAAGTCACCCTGAGGTTGAGTTAATAACAAGTCCCAGGGCTGGTTTTTTTTTTTTTTTCATTTTAATTTTTTTTGAAAGCTAGAAGCTCAAGTAACCTGGTAACCAGGATCCAGTGCAAGTACATGTTCAAGCTCACATGGCGGACTGATGTGTTCAGCAAATCTCAGAATGAGTCTGAAAGAACTCAGCAGGGAAGCGGTTGAAATGAACATTTATGCATGTAAACTTGCTGAGCTAAAGCATTTTAGGTAGAAGCTGGCTGGGTAATAACCCAACTGTTCTTGTGCCAGGCAGGTGACATAGCAGAAGCTTCATCATGGCCAGGTGGAGAAGAGACGATTCCCAAGGGAGGGTGGGACGGTAGACTTACCTGTCCTCTGTTCCCACAGAGGCTATGCACGAGGTGCATGTGTGCCGCGGCCTGTCTCCTCCCCAGGCTCCAGCCAGACCCAGCCAGCCTGGACCGAGGTGGCCTGTCTGATTCCTCTTGTGCAGGTCCTAATAGATTTTTGTTGTTGGTGTCACCAGAGCTTTTTCAGTTTGGTGCACAGGTCTCTGTCTAGATGGAGCTTCTTTCCCATCCTTCCATCTACACACTGTGTGTACATACCTGAGCCTGTTATTTGTAAAAGACTTAATGAACACCACACTTCTCCTGATAATGGAGCTCTTATGAGTTTGTGTCCTCCCAAAATCCACATGTGGAGTTTCTAACTTCCAGTGTCTCAGGACATGATTGTGTTTGGAGACAGGAGCTTTACAGAAATAACTTAGGTTAAACAAGATTGTGGGAGGAGGTCCTGGTCTCCTGTGACCAGATCCTTATCAAGCGATCAGGACACAGACATGCTCAGAGGAAAAGCCATGCAAAGCCACAGGGAGAAGCCACAGCGAGCAGCAGCCGAGGCCTCAGGAGGAACCAGCCCCACCGGCCTTGACCTTAGGCATCCCAGGAGCTTCCCCGTTAGGGGCCTCTATTGTGGCCCCTACAGATCAGCTCAGAGGTAGGCAAGTCAGCCTGGGGAGACTGGAGGTAGGGTAGCAGTTGGGTGCTCTTGAGTTTGTAGCTCACATCTTTTTTTTTTTTTTTTTTGAGACAGGGTCTCGCTTTGTAGTTCAGGCTGGCTCTGAGCTCACTATGTAGCCCAGGCAAGCCTCAAACTCAGCAATCCTCCTGTCTCTGCCTCCCGAGTGCTGGGATTATAGGAGTGAGCCACCAGGCCCGGTACTGTGGTATGTGGTATTGATGTCTGATGGGCATGAGTCTCCACACCCAGCATTGCATGTGGTTACTAGGGATCGAACTCAGGACCTTGCGCTTGCGAGGCAGGCGCTGGAACCACTGAGCTAACCCTCCGGCCCTGCAGCTCACATCTTAATGCTAGAAGCCACTGTCCACCGAAGCCTGGCTGGGCCGTCTCCAGAGGCAAGACTCCCGGCCACTCAAACCTTTGCCAGTGGGCAGGAGGCTGGTGCTGCTCCCCACAGTTCTCTTTACCCACTGATTTCTGACTCAAGATTTTACCCATGTGGGGTGAATTCTGAATAAAACACTTGCTCTAGTGAATACTTGGCCACACAGGCAGGCTTAGGGTCTCCCTTTTGGGGTTCTTTTCTCTTTCTGAGGCATGCTTATAGAGCATGTCTTACATGTTCCTCAGAGAGAGATGGTGCACAGACAAAACTCTACTTACTCTCTCTTCAGGCCCTTTCCCTCTTTTCTCTCTCCCTCCATCTGTTGGTCCTCTTCCCATAGACCTATCTCCCTGCTTCCTATTATCTTTTATTTATACTTTGGGTTTCTCATAAAAGAGAAACTACACAACATTTAAACTAATGTGTCTTATTTATTTCACTTAACATTATGGTCTCAGGGTGCATCTGTTTCCTACACATGACTCAAGTTTATCATTCTTTGTGGCATAGTAGTGCTCTGTTCTGTGTAAACACCATGTCTTCGTTATCCACTCATCTGTCGGAGGACAGAGGCTACTCTTGAGGCTTAGTTATTCTGAGTTGTGTTGCTGTGAATAGAGGTGTGCATGGCTCACACTTTAGGGAAGACGTTCTTAACTTCGGACACATTTGTACCCACTGTGCTAACCTGCTGATCACCCCACTTCTGCTTGGGCTGCACTGGAGAGGCCAGGCAGAGAGGAGGGTGTTGCATGCATCACCCACACAGCTCGCAGATGGTTCTGTGGCCAGTGGAGAGGGCTGTGTGTGCGGTGACGGCAAACATGGGTGCCAGGCTTCCTCCTGCCCCAGCTAAACATTCACAGACTCAGGCAAGAGTCACGTGGTAGCTGGAAAAGGGTTTCCAGCTTGAGTCTGGCCCAGTTCTGAAGGGTCAGTCAGGAAGGAAGCAAAATCTTCAATGTAAAAGACAGCCCCTGCTTGGTCAAGGCTCCCAGGACCTTCTGAAGTAGGACTGGAGAGAAAGGAGGTGTAATATAACATTTCATGACTAACTTATGTCTGACATAAAATGTCAAAAAAAATCCTTACAGTTTTGACACTTGTGGAGTATTTTAAAGTATTTTAAGAATTAGGAAAAATAACCAGGCCCTTATCTGTTCGACTCAACTGTTTAATTATATGGCTGTCTTTTTTGAAATACCCGACAGCAATCTCAGAGGATTGCACAAGCCCTCGATGCCATGTCTTCTTTACAATAATAATAAGAAGAAAGTAAATCCAATTGAGTGTTGAAATAGGTTTCCCCCTTTTCCTTGGCCACCCGGGCCTTCATTTCCTTTAAATCAATCAGCGCCTGGCGGTGTGAGCGGACGCGGGCTACGCACTGGGACACTGAGATGTCCCGGTGCCAAGCAAGCCGGTGTGATCCTGGCCGCATCTGCAGCTGGCTGCGTCCAGCCGTCTTGGACGCTCAACTTCCTCCTCTCTGCATCCTGTGAGTGATAGGAGGTTTGATAAGCTTTCGCAGCTTCTGGCTGTCTCTCCAGTGTGTCACTTTCTGGGCTGGATCCCACAGTGCAGAGAAGGGGAACCATTTGTAACAATCACAGAGCACGGTGCAGAGCCTGTCTCTCTTTATTAGTGTGTGCTCCACACTAATAAACCACATAGCTACATTCGTTCTGGGGACTCCGTGCCCGAAATGACACGTCTTGGTCATTTTCAGCACTTGCTCATTGCATGTCCATCTCCGAAACATCTGCTCTTTTGTTTCCTCTCATGTCTCCTTCATTTCACTCCTTTGTTTACTCACATTCTAGGCTTCTCCTCCTGCAGTTGCTGCACTGGTTGCACCTTCTGCGCCTGAATGCCAAGGGCAGGGGCTGCCTGGCCTGTGCGGTCCCTCACGCGCAGAGTGGTAAGCCTCCCTCTTCCTTCCTCTTTGGATTTGTGTGTTTTGTTCCATCCAGGGCCATTGTCACAGCAGGGCATGTTCTGCTTCCTCCCTTGGTGGCAGAACTGTGGCCTTGGGGTGGCAAATGAGGCCAACAGGGGCAGGGACGGCTGCCCACCTCTGACACTTTTCTACACAGCAAGCGGAGGCTGCCATCACGAGCCAAGCTGATCTCTCCTGTCCTCAGCCTGAGCCAGCCTCCTTCTCGGTGTACACTGGCCCCAGGCACCAGGGCTGCTTCCGGGAGGGAAGCAGGGCTGCTGCACACTGGGCCATGGCCGTGAATAACCTTGCTTTGCGAGCATTTATTTTATTTAGACTCTCCACCCGGGCTCTTTCCACCTCCCAACCCCACCCTCCGCTTGCCAGCCCCATGCGGTGATGTGTCTTGAAATGTTAGATTCTCTCTTCCTCTGTCCCCCTCCGGTTCTGGAAGCGTTTGCTTCTGTAGGGCTTTGTGAAGCGGGTGCTGAGCCGGTCCTTGGGGTTTAAATCTGAATTAATTATTAAACAGGAAGGGAGTGGAACTTTCAGCAGGCGCCAAGACGCTACACTTATGCTGCAGCCCGGTGCGGAGTCTCCTACCCTGGTGCTGCGGTTTCAGGAGGCAGCCGGAGGGTTTTCTTGCTGTGATCAAGCATTTCTGTGAGTTTTCAGGCAGCGACGCGTTGGCAGTGTGGGCTGGGAGCCAGTCTTCATCTCCTCTTGACCATTCGGGCCAAAAGAATAAAGTTTTTAAAAATCAGAAATACTTTCTCAGTTCATAAATTAGTCTGGAATTCCTTGCTTCCGTTGCAGGCCTTCCTGAGGCTGGTGGGCCTCCTCTGTTCCGTCTCTCTCGCTTCCTGCTTGAAGACAACAGACCTTTCCAAAGGGAACCATCAGATGGTGATGTTGTCATTTTACGCCACGGTGGAAAATCAGTGCTTTCACTTAAGGGCTATGCTGACAAAATCAAACCCCACGCTGAAAAACACTAGTAATGAAAAATGCTGCAGAATTTCTTAACTCCTGACTTTCCAGCCCTGATGTCATGGCTGGTGGGGGTAATCCTTCTGGCAGAGCTGGGTGAATAAGACAGCCACGGGGGTCGACAAGCCACAGTGGTTCCAGACAAGCCCAAGCTCTTGAGCCAAGAACAGCGGTGCATGCCTGCAGTTCCAGCACTTAGGAGGCTGAGGCAAGAGGATTGCTGTGAGTTGAAGGCTACATACCAAGACCTTGTCTCAAAATAAAACAACAATTGAGCTCTGATTAGAGATCTGGATGTGAGAGTCTGCCCGGCAGAGAGAAGTTTTCTGGAAGCTGCTCTGCCTCTTGACTTGACCGGGCTGTGGACACCAGCAGACATTCCCAGTTGCGGTGGGCTGCTCCCCTCAGGAAGCAGGGAAGAAGTGCTCCACCCCATTAACCCTGGCTGTGCTGAGCAGCCCCGCAGGCTGGGGCCGAAGGGGAGGGAGGAGGGCCTGGGTGCCCTGGGTGTGTGGGCAGCAGCATGACAGCCTCTAGAAGACAGGAACGGAAGTTTGGTTAAACATTTAGACCCGTCATATGAACTCCGGTGGGGGCAGAGTGTGCAGAGAGCTGCGCCTCTCTCTGAGGATGCCTGGCCCCTCTCCGAGGGCATTGGCTGCCCATGAGTCCTTGTCTGCTGGCACCTTGTACCACAGGGGGACTGAGCCTCTTTCAAAATGGAGATGCTCTGAGACCCCTGCTATCCACTCCCTGGGAACTGAACCCGACTGGGCCTCCACACGGAGCTCCGTCCCCAGCTTTTGTTTTTACTTTGTAAATTTGAGACAGGACCTCCGGAGGCCCATCAGCTGCCCAGCCTGTGCTCGAACTTGCAACTCTCCCACCCCAGGCCCCCGGAGCGATGGATGACTGGCAGCACCCTTGGCAGTGCTCATTTTTTCTTCAGGAACCGCACATGTATGTGCGCGCATACGTAGGCATTCCTGCTGTAATTCTTTTTTATTAAAAATATAGGAAATTTTTTGCCTGATGTGCGTTACCCTCATGTTGGCTATGTGATTTCCAACAGTCAGTGTACTGAATTGTATGTGGGAGGGGCACACAAAGAAAACTGGAGTCTGCCTGGCGGTGGCAGAGGGCTGGGGAGAACTCAGCCGGCGATCGACCGCTGGCCTAGCACGTGGGAGGCCCTGGGTTTGTCCTTAACACGCCAAGACACAAAACAAAACAAAAAGATTAGTTACCAGAGAGCACACGAGCTTACACTTCTTCGAGTGTGAGTGGGTCGAACTCGGTGTGCCCGTCCTGTGCTCCCTGAATCGCCACCCTGCCCAGCGCCACGCACCCTCTCTGAGCCACTGCGTGGTTCAGGCTCAACTCAGGCGGTCTCCTCTCTGTGTCTCGAGTCCTGCCTGCGTGGCAGCACCGGGGTCTGCACTTCTCACCCTGACAGACAGCTCACAGCCAGGTTGAGAGCGGCGCCCTCCTCACCGGTACTCCGGAAATGCACTTATTCAAGGGACTTGTACAGTTCTGACCTGTTCCCGGTCTCATTTTCTTTCCAGAAAATATATTCCACGCTGTTTTCTACCAGAAAGTGGTGAGATTCCTGGTTTTTAACTAAGCAAAACTTCTAGTCCTTTCCACTTGCAAGTGGCCAGTCTTCATGTCCCTGGACCACAGGTGGTTTCCTACAAATTTTAAATGTACATTTTTATTGGAAATTTCCTTCGGGAAGCTGGCCTCACCTTCTGTTTTGCTTATCAGAGTGGATTCAAAAGCATGTTTGCTTAGTTGAGAGGTAAAATAATCAACAAGAACATTCTAAACAAAAGCACCTTTAAAAGACACAAAACCCTGCGCGCACACGGGTCCCTTTCAATGCCTTTTCCACCCACTCACGCCGGGGACGGTGCTAAGAGCAGTGTCTGCACCAACAGCTCCCAAGACTTTCTCCATGGGCTCTGCGGGAAAAGGCAGGTTGGCTCCTTCTGCCTGACCTGGAAGCTGTGCCTCGAAGCCTGCCCGGTCCCGCTTCAGCTGGGACGAGAATGTGCCCGGCCGGCGGTGGCGGCGGCCGTGGGGGCCCATTTGCCGGGCTTCCCTGCCGGTTGCGGGGACTCCGGCCCCTCTGCAGGTGTCAGGGCTGCAGCCCGAGGCGGGGCTGCCCAGCCTTCCCCAGGGGTCCCTGGCCCTCCTGCAGCCAGGTGGTTCCAATTTGAGGCCTCCACTCGGTGCTGGCGCTGTATTGAGTTTCTTCCCTGAAACCAACAAAACCTGCTCCAGCATTTTGCTTGGATTAGAATATCTGTCCCTCGCGTCGCGGGCCGGAGGAGGACCCCGAGCTCGGGGGAAGGAAGTCATTACGGGCCCGGCAGAAGCAGGTCATGTGCTACAGCTGCTCGTAGTTTAAGAGGAAGAAACAGCGGACCTCAAATCTGGAACCCGACTCTTTCAAAATGTTTGTGAGCAGCCCAAGAAAAACATCCCCCTGAGCCTTATCTAATAAGCCCGCTCCCTAATCGGCTCAGTGTGCGCCCGGTTTCCCCAGACTCTGCACCTTCTTTCCAGGACTCCAGAGACGCCGAGTCGGGACACAGGGAGACGTAACGAGGGGGATTTAATCGTGGTGTTAAAACTAATATGGTCCATTAGGAACTGTCATTTTTATAAACAACGAAGATATGTTACTCTCTTCTCTTGCTCACAGGATCTGTAAACAGGCGGTAATGACCTGCGGACCACGCATCAGCGACAATTAAAGCACCACTTGCAAAGCCGCCTCTGCCACACATATTTGGTTTCTTGCTAAATAAACTCATAAAGATCATACATGTGTAAGCATATGCTTGGATTATAAAAAAATAACATGTGTGCGTTTCATTAAGAGAATCAAAGAGCAGGCATCTTCTAAGCGCTTTTGGTTTCCATAAGCTTCAGACATATCAGAAGTGATTGGTTAAATTAGGAGCACAGTTTCGTCCTTTGGGCCACACTGGGACAATGGAACAAGCGCTCTTTTGTGGTAGCACAGGGAGGCGGGAAAGTCATTGCACACAGTGCCCTGAAAGACACAGCCTCAGCCTTCCAACGATAGGAAGTTAAAAAAGTTCCCCTAAAGACTGAAAGTTACACATGTAAGTTCTACTGCGATTCAGACGTTTTTTGGAATTCACTTTGACTTCTACCAGTTGCCTTGGAAGTGGTGCCGGCTTTGAACCTCCCTAAATGTACTTGAGAAAATGAAATCTGATTGGCCTTGTGAAGAGAATTTGCTTGCCCCTAACTCTGTTTTTCCTTGAAGCCAAATGAGCCCTTTTATAGGTTTAAGGTTGGGCTGAATTTGTTAAAAAAAAAAAGATTCTTATAAGCCCCTAATATTGCCTTCTATGTAGAGATGGCAGTCAGGGCAGGGCTAAAAGGGAAAAAATCCAGATTAAAATTATTTCCTTTATTCCCATAGACCTGACAAGTGTTTTCTTTTCTTTTTTTCTCTTTTTTTTAAAAGTAGCCTCAGGCAGAACTTGCTATCAAGAAGGCCAGGAACAAAAACATTTAAAAGCAGGTTACAAACCCTTTCGAACAAAGCAAAATCAAATAGCTGATCGATAAGTGCAGCTGGGTTTAAATTGTTTCCTTAAAAAGGCCTCAAAAACTTTTTGAATAATAGGCCCGAGGCCAAAGCTTTTATGTTTTGAAGGCACACCTTCTGGGGAAGTCTCTTCCTTGTGCTCCAGGACTCTCTCCTGGGATGACCGCAGTAGCTCTCTGCTTCTAACCAGTCTTCTGAGAAAAGGGGAGCCGGGTTGGATCTGTGTCGAGCACCGGGGTAGCTTAGCCACTGGCCCACGCAGCCCAGCTGACACCAGTGGATGGTCTGGAAATGCCCAAACTGGGGTGGCCAGGGTCCCTGTAAAGTCACCTTGAAGCCCAAAAAGAACCTTCCACAAAGAAAAGCCTGGAGTCCAGGTGACTTAACCCACGGAAGTGCAGGGCTAGGCGGTGGCCTGTTGGTGGAGGAGGGGACCAGAAGCCCAGCTTTGTCAGGGATGGACAGAGCTGGGCTTTTCACAGCAAGGCGGGAGAGGAAAGGCAGCAAACCCACAAGCAACCAGGCTTCTGCTGCTTCACATGTGTTCTAAGTGGCATAGGGATCAGCAAAAAAGGTTGGGATACACTTTTTAATGATTTCATTATCGCCAGAATTGAAAGATCATCCAGATGTTGTAGGAAAGATAGAAAAAGAAGATTAAAACAATAGCGATGATGTTAGAGGCAATACCACGCATGAGCCCCCCACCTCAATCAACAGCCCAGGCAGGCCGAGGAGACCTTTGAAGTGAGGCCCACATGCAGATCAGTTTATGTAAAAAAAGGGAGGTTGAGATTTATAGAAAAATAAAAGCCTTTATAAGAATTTGGATCATGACATAGTGCCCTGCTTCATTCCAAGGGGAACCCGCTGGACTGTGGACTTAGCAAGCCATGAGGTGAGCAGCGGCCACGTACGAGTCCATCCTCACAGGCTGCGTGTGGCCTGGCCGGTGGCCCTCAGACAGCCAGTGCTTTCTCAGGCTCCCGCCCTGAGTTTGGATGCTTGGCCAGTCAGTCAAGCTGCTCCTTTGTCCTGGCTGCCCCTTCTTGTCTTCTTGGTGTGGCATGGTCTACACCACTGTGAAGTGCCCTGGCCCCTCTCAGCTGAAGACAAGCCTCTTTTCCTGGCATCCTTCAGGAGTGAGGAAGTGAGCAAGTGCCTAGAAACAGGACTTGAGGTTTCTTTACATGTGTGTGAGTGTGTGAATGTGTGTGTGTTCCTCCTGAGTAGAGTGCAAGCTTCGAGGCTCTGAAGTCTTCTCATTTCTGCTTAGGGCTGTCATCTCCTAATTGCTCACTCCAAATCAGTCCTTTGCCAGGTGGGTGATGACGAAGGTAAAAATAGCTGCCAAAGCAACATATGAGGCCATGGCGGCAAGGGTGGGGACCTTACCCGAGATGCCAGGCCTAGCTTTCCACACTCTGCGGGTCCCCCACCCAGAAGGAACCTGGGTCTGTGCAGTAGCCGAATGAGGCTTCTTCCAGAGACACAGATGCCTCACAGAGCACCCCGAGGCCCTTGGTGTTTTCCTCCCCAGATCCTCTCCTGCCACCTCCAGCAACTCTCCACCTGCTCTCTGGAGGGAGGAGGCCTCCTGAACCACGCGGTGCTGACAAGGCAGCGGAGCATGTGGGACCCCCTCCTGCCTGGCAGTGTCATCGGCTCAGTCTTTGCGCGTCTAGCGTGCCCAACACAGAGGACATGGCAGCTGCACGGTGGCAGCACCACCCCCGGCTGCCCTCCTTGGGACCAGGGTGAAGGTCCTAAGACAGCTCTGCTTCCTAACTTTGGTGATCGTCTGTCTCTCTGCAAAAGTCTGCTTTATCAGGATAAAAATCAATGTGGACGCCGGAATTTTTTCGTTCAAAAACTGAAATGGATACTTGTTAGATTATCAGAAGTCATAGTTATGATTTTTAAGCTTTACCCAAGACGCTTACTAGTACTGACCCCAGCCTGTTTGGCCACTGCCGAATGAAGCCCGAACTGGAGGTGGGGACAAACTGGATGTGCGGAGCTGTGCCCATACAGGGCTGGTCTGGGGTGGCCGTGAGCCCCGCGCCCCTCCACACCCTCGGCTCCTCTTGTGTGGTTCCCATCATGTTGTAGAGGAGCAAATTCACCTCCCGAATTCAGAATCTACCTGCTGGGACCTCAAGATGCACAATGCGAGTGACAAACAGCTGCACACGAAAGTCCATCCGTCAGACGCGGTCAGGTTGGGGTCCTGCTTCACGTCAATAACTGGAAACAGAGGCAACCGCTACCACACACATGGGGGGGCTGTTTGCCTTCCCAGTGCCACATGTGCTTGAAGGCAAGATCTCGATCACTGTCGCCCTGGGCAACTCACTGGCTTTTACTTACCAAGGAATGGAAATTGAAAAGGGAAATGAGCGTTTGGGTTTGGGGTTATTTTTCTGTTCATAGCGGGCTCCAGCTTCTTTTCTGTAAGTTGACATTCCTTCAGCTCGCGCAGGGAGAAGCTACACAGCCCTTCTGGCCTCATTTCTGCTCTTGGGTGCAGAGCGGGCCACGTGAGGACACAGAGTGGCAGTGCCGCCTGTGCAGAGGCAGAGGCAGAGGCCGCAACCCAGCCCACACCCATCCTGGCACCCCGGCCTGTGTTCCCATCCTGAGCCAATGCCACCACCAGCCCTCACTGCCTCCGCTCCTTGCAATCTTACCTGCTCATTCCTGTCTCCCTCTCAGGCGCCTGAAGTCTCACCCACCTCTTTCTGCTTGTGAAAGGTCTCATCTGTGTGCTCTGGTTAAGTAATTCTTGAGAAGACAAAATTATTTAATCAAACTTGGGACTGCACTGATGACAGCTGGGCTGTTATGCGTGTCACTGTTTCCAGAAACTCTCAGAATTAAACCCGCTGTATATCTAGTCCCCCTTCATTCCAATAGCCTTTTCGTTGAATATGCAGTTTTGGGTTATTATATTCAACAAGGGCTTTCTGTGTGTATGTGTGAGTGTGGCATCCACACACACATGGGCACGTTATGGTGTGGATTGTGAACATTTTTTAGGAACACAGGGATATGGCTTTCTCCTTCTTCTTCGTGCTCCTCCTCGTTTCATCATTGAAAGTCTATGATCACAGATGTCCCTTAATACATGTCACATTTCCAGCAGTGTTTTTACTTAGGCAAAATCCCCATGTCTTTGATAAAAGCTACCCAGACAAAGAAGAAAGTGCACACACCAGTTCTATTCAGGTTTGACTCTCTAGAATGGGCATTTAACATGAGAGCCTTTTTTAAAAAAAAGAATAAATGGAGAAAAATGAGTAATTTCACAGGTAAATTTTGTTCACTGTTTCTAATTTTAAGTAGGTTTTGAAGTGGATAATAGGGTAGCTCATCACCAGATAAAACAGTTTCCAGGTTGTTTGAATAGTTTTTATGTGTATTTTGGGAGGGCTCTTCAACCAAATACGTGATTACCAAAGCCACCCCTTGATCGTTTTATTTTTTCATAAGTATGGGTAGCATTTTTAAATCTGCTTTTGTATTTCAAACTGTCTGGGCTGAGAATCGGAGCCTCATTCAAACAAACAAGCTAGAAAAGAAACAAAGGACATCGCCATTTGTCTTACATTCAAGGAAACTTATTTTATTCAGGAAATACAGAATCGCTTGGTGCCTGCATAAAAGATCAGGAGACAAAATAGCAGTGTCATCCAGAAGGACAAGGTGGAGCTAATGAGCTCCTGTCAGATGTCCTGGGGAGGGTTTTGAATTTGAGTTTTGAAACTCTCTCGGAAACACAAAGGCCCAGGAGAGAGTGACAGCGCCCTGAATTTATGTAATCCAGGCAGCGGCTGAGTGTGGAACCAGGGAGGAAGGAGCACTTGGAGTCTGAAGGAACCTGTGGACGGGCTTGGACTCCGGCCCGGAGAGGTTTCTGTAGGGGCTTCTGCGGATTGCAGCTGGCTGTAAGGAGACAGCAAGTGCAGGTCTGGAGGCGTCCAGAGAAGTTTGTGATTAACTGGTGTAAAGCCAGCTCCTCGGACACTGATGTTTCTGTATTCACCTCATAGTGAGCAAAACAACAAAAACCCACCCTCCCACAAAGCTCTGTCCTATTATTTTTGTAAGTGAGAGCAAAGAATGAAAATCTGAATCTTCCAAACTGAGCCTTGGAAACACACATGTTGGTAGACAGTAAGAGTGGGAGCTGCCTCGTTTGTTGTTTGAGTTAAATACAAATTTACACACCCAAATGACGAAAATAATGAAAGTGATAGATTAGTGTATTGATGCATAATCACTTCTAGAATGCAGAACTTACAAGCAGCCTGATTTCCAGACAATTACTTGTAATTAAAGCTGTGCTCATTACCAAAAAATAAAAAAATAGAAGTCCTTTGTGTATAACACCAATTAATTACTTTTTTCAGTGAGAATAGCTCTTAAATGTCTGTGCAGCTATTTATATCTGACCACGTTCAGGAGTGATATGAAATGTGTATTGCTTAGCATTCTCAGAATCCTACCCCCAATACAGCTTCCGTTAGCTTCCCTTAAACCCACCCAGAGCATAATCACATCCCTAAGACTCTAATGGAAGCAGGGTATTACCATTCTTGTTTTCTTCATAATTAATAAAAACAAATAACTGGGCCCAGCCAGGTAGTTTGTAAATCAATTTCTCTAGCTATTGCTCCCATTGGAATAGTGATTAACTTAGAAATATCGCAAGCCATATTTGGGTATAACAAGTGTTCTCTTCTTTGGAAGGATCCAAAATATGGCTACACTTTACTTGGTCTCAGCAGCTCAGGCTGCTGGACATTTTGCGACTGGCCCTGTGCAGGCAGCAAGCTCGGGCGTCCCAGAACAGTCTCCCTGTCCAGGGGTTCCTTGTTGCATGGCTGCCCTGCAGGCCTGATGCTGTTCCTGGTGTGGAGCTTGCTGTGGAAACACACTTCCAACTCCAGCAGTGACACAGCTATGAAGTCCAATGATAGGTCTGGAGTTTAGGAGAGAAAGCTACTACAAGAAACAAATCAAAATGAATATGTGTGTGTGTATGTGTGAGTTGGGAGTGGAGCCTGGGGTCTTAAGCATGCTAAGGGCTACACTGTCATGGGCCGTAACCTGTCCCAAGAGTATGAGCTTCTCTGATCCCTGAGTGTGGCTTTTCTTTAACCTGTTTCCCTAAGTTGGCTGTGACCTTCCTGGCTGTCTGCTCAGCAATGCAGGGCAGGAGATTACACCCCAGGCTCTACCCCTGGTCTTCTCCTGACAGCAGAGAGCCTCCCTGTGACTCCCTGCAGGTCTCCATGGGTCTAGTTTCCACATCCATGATGAGAAGCCTATGGTGAAGACTGTGGCAGATAAAGTGGAGTTAGGGATTGTCATTCATCACCTGCTGCTTTAAAAGATCACAAAAATAAGTGATTCCTTCACAATTATGGAGCCTCATGTCATCAGTTGATTGAGTAAAGACAAGAGACCAGAGGCCTCTATGGACAGCGGCCTCTATGGACAGCAGCCTGTGTAGGACTTGGCAGGTCACCTGTGAGAGGCCTGGAGGGCCAAGGAACGAGAGCTCTACTTTATCTTTTGTATTTTTGTATACTTGAACTTTTCACCATTCATTAGTATGTTTACCTCATCTGTTAGAGAACACTGGACATTAATTGACAAGCAGAAAGGCACTTTCTACACTAACTAGCAGGTCACTCTATTCAGAGAGAGGTGGAGGAGATGGGAGGTCCCGCTGGAGACTGGTTCAAAACAAGTATTTAATGTTAGGAGATGAATAGGTAAAACTCATGAAGTCATAGGTAGGGGCGAGGATTTTTTAAACAGAACCCTGATTGCATAAGAAATAACATCAAGAATCAATGAATGGGGTCACATCACATTTTAAAAACCGGGAGATGACCTGCAGAGTGAAGAGACAACCTACGGTGTGGGAAAGAATTTTGTCAGCTCTTCTTCTGGCAGAGAATTAATAATAACTAGACTATATAAATAACAAAAAATTTAGACTCTCCAAAAGAACTAATCAACACATGACTCTCTTAAGTGATATAAAATTTTAAAAGTGGAGTTATACATCAAAGATAGCTTTTTCAATTGCTGTGCATCCGCTTGTCTTGAGACAGTCATTTTGTTAGGCGGGTTGGAGGCAGCCGGGAGTCTTTTCATCTCAGTCAGAAAGGGTCCGTTAGCACTGCTGAGAGGGCCGGGTGCCCTCAGATCTAACTACCTGGTCCTCCATCCCTCCGTTTTCTAGCACGCTCTTGCTGACTCCAGGTTCTCAACTGACAGAATTCACGCAGCACTTTGAACACACCTGCTAGTACTTCTGGCTTCCCAAGTTTCTGATGAGGCCCTTATATGGGACCGGTCGTTTCTGTTCTCTGTGAGGCTTTGGATTTGTGTCTTGGTGTGAGTTGCCCCGAGCTCACAGGGCATCACTGATGTGTTTCCGCATAGCGTTACAGTGGGAAATCTTTTGAGAGATGCACTCTCAGGTGGTTTCATTGCTGTGTGGCTTCTTGGCACAGAATGATGTCACCTGCCACACACACTGGTACACATCCTGCCTGTGGCTCCTATGCTAAGAACCTGTATAGCGTGGACCTGTAGTGGATACCATAGGCCAGTGGTGGCGAACCTATGGCACATGGGCTGTTTGTATCATTGAAAGCCCTACAAGGCTTGTCGCCATGGCTATTGGCAATTGTCACACAGTGACATTTGTGCATTTAAACATAGGGGAAAAGGTATGACAACAATTCTAGGTGATAGTTTTTCAGTATTCTTACATCTTATGGAGAGCACTGTCTCACTGAGGTTCATCACTGCCCAAAGTTGTGCTGTGTGGCACACAGCCATGCTGTCTTTCATAGTTTTTGAATACCATTCTCTCTCTTTTTTTGGACCCTCAAGATGCATATGTCCTGCTGCCTTATCTTGTTCCACAGGTCTCTGAGGATGTTTGCTTTTTTCCTTTCTATTCCTCAAAATTAGCCATCATGATTTTCCTATCATTGAGTTCACTAATGTTTTTGTTCTGTCTGTTCAAATATGAATTACAACGGTGAATTTCTCATTTTACTCTGTTTTTTATTTTTTTGGTGGTACTGGGTATTGAACTTCAGATTGGGAAGAAGCAATCTGAACAAAGATCTCCAATGGTTTTTTGTTTTTTTTTTTTGAGACAGGGTTTCGCTTTGTAATTCAGCCTGGCCCTGAGCTCACTATGTAGCCCAGGCAAGCCTGGAACTCAGCAATCCTCCTGCCTCTGCCTCCCAAGTGCTGGGATTACAGGTGTAAGACACCACGCCACTGTGGTATGTGGTATTGATTGCTGGTGGGCGTGAGTCTCCACGCCCAGCATTGTATGTGGTTACCGGATTGAACTCAGGGCCTTGCGCTTGCGAGGCAGACGCCAGAACCACTGAGCTAAATCTCTGGCCCTCCACTGGTTTTTTTAAAAAATATTTTTTTTCAGTACTGAAGATTGAACCCAGGGCCTTTGCATTGAGGTACACGCCCAAGACTATTTTTTATTTCAAGACAGGATCTTGCTAAGTTGCCCAGGCTAGGCTCAAACTTACAGTCCTCCTGCCTCAGCCTCCTAGAGGGCTGGGGTCACAGGTGTGCACCACCATATCCTGCTCCTCAGTGTTTTAAAGACTATGGTCCTGGCACCTGTGGCCCCACATGGTGCCCATAAGCAGCTTGACGAATAGGTGTGTGGTTCCTGTCTGGACTCAGGAGTGGGTAACTGCTGAGCTCAGTCCAACCTTCCCTGCAGGCTGTCAGCCTTCTGATGGGCTCCTGAGTGGCAGCAGCCACAACTCAGGTGGTTCCAGGACAGCAAACACTATCCAGGTGGGAGACAGATTCCTGGCACTTCCTGCTGTGCCCTGTTCATGAACCTCAGCATCTGGGTGATATGTACCACCAGCCTCATAGCTCAGGCATTGTGACCAACTGTCTGTCTGGCTTCCCTACCCCCACCCCATGGCTTCTTCTTTCTCTCGGTCCTGGACTCCAGCAGTGAACTGAGCCCATTGTCTCAACTCTATCATGGAGTGTGGCCATGGACTCAGTGCTGGAAACAGGCTGCACCCAGCAGTCATGGAAGTGGGTTCTGAGGAAGGGTGTTCCCACCTCTCTTCCTGGTCCTGCTGCTTAGAGTGAGGGTGTGGCAGGAAGCCTCTCTGGACCTTCCGGTTACCAGGACAAGAGGCGTGTGTGAGTGACTGCAGCAGAGCCGTGCACTGGGCTTGGTCACCGGCCCACTGACACACTCACTGAGGATGAACATCTGTGGGTGTGAGATCACTTGTCTTCTGAACCCTGTCTACATACAAGCTATGTACAAAACATAATATAAGAGAGTTAGGACTAGGAGCACCTTGACTTTCTGGTACAAGTCAAGTTCAGGACTGCATACAGCTGTGACTTGAACAGAGAGGGATGGAAGAGGAGGAAAGAGAAGGAAGGAAGAGTAAACACTAGCTCAGTGTTGGACACTGGATAAACATGCCCTGCCCTCTCCAGCCACTGCTGCAGGGGTCTCGGATCTTGTTCACTGAGTATGGGGCAGAAGAGCTGAGATCACAATCTGGTAAGTGAACAACCAAAAGTGTCAGGTTTGAACTTTGTGCTAAGCTCTGACGTTACCTGATATAGCACTGACTAGAAAGAAACATGCAGGCCAAGGGACAGCTGTGCTTTTGAAGTAACAGTGATGCCAGAAAGCCAGGTGCTTGGCCTGCCCAAGCCAAGCACCACGAAACCCCTGAGGCTACTCCTCGGCCCCTAAATAGCAGGAAGCAGCCTTGGGGTACATTGATAGTGCTTCCCCAGAGGCCGCTGCAGAGAATGCAGAACTTCAAGGAGGAAGCCCAAGGTTCCTGAGGAAGATGCCTGGGGAGTCCCTCCCAGATGGTCAGCATGCACACGCGTGAGCACACAGACACACACACATACACATACTCACAATGCATGCAGAAGCATGAACACACACATATTTATTTAAGGGGTAAGTTAGATAGTCTTAAATTTTTTTGTGAATGAGTGGTCACTAGGAATTTCTGATCTTTCTCCTCCCACATTTGGGGGGAGATTTTATTGGAATGATTATTTGCTTCCTAGAGCTATCTTGACAAAGCCCCAAAATTTGGATTGGATCAGTTATGTTGTACACATATATGAAAATATCACACCGAACACCATTAATCTGGTACATATGAATATGTGCTAATAAAATGAATGAATGGATATTAAAAGGCTTATTAAAATAAAGTACCAAAAAGTGAGTGACTTAGAAAACAGTTATTCAAAACAATTATTCCAGTGGTGGAGTAAGACACATGAACATGGTTGCTGCCCAGGGTCCCCTGGGAGTGGTTCTCTAGTGCTAGAAAACCAACATCAGGGGCTACTCCAGGGGACCACTGAGACAGAAGGGGAGGACTTTCCCCAGGACCCCACGCTCCAGGGTAAGGGCTTAAAGTGTACTTCTCTATGCAGGCTCTGCTGGGCCATCCATGAGAATAATAGATGCTGAAAACAGTTTTCCAAGGGGGAAATGATGGTACTGAAGATTTGTGGTGGCTCAAGGATACGGGGTCTTTGCGAGGAGCTCACATGAGATGGAGACGTCTGTGCGCCGAGCTGCTGGGAGCAAAGTGGACTTCCATGGACACCACTGTGCTGGCCTCAGGAGGAACCTTTCCTTCTGACCTGGGCGTAGACAGCAAGGAAGCCGGAGGCTAATCCAATTTGTGTGTTTTTTCACTTTTTACACTAAGCAATGTTTAAGTGGCGCAATTTTGCCAGACTTGCATTTTGTATCACAAGGCGTGGGCATTGGTGGGGGAAAAGTAGCCTTGTTCATTCGCAGTCACTGGATGCTGCTCAAATTCACTGAGGACCTCGATACTGGGATCCATGGAACCATGGTGAGGCCAGCTCTGTCTACATGGCCTGAGCTTCAGTATGGCCTTGGCCCCATGTTCACTGCTGGAAAGAAACACGACTCATAAAATACACAGAATCATATAATTTTACAAAGAAACAGACCGTTCTTCAGTTAACCCAGCTTGCCCTGGGTCTCCCCATGGCACATTCCAGCAGGACTCAACAGCTCCAAGAGGCTCAGAGGCCCAGTGTCTGGCCCTGCCTTTATCCCACCCTGCAGGCTTGCTGACTTTCCAAACACCCCTGTCTCTTGGCCCTATCCATGAACGCTCATGCGTGTAGGCTGTGGCTGCTACTCAGTGGGCAGAGGCCACTGGGTGCCTCCCTGTGCCAGAGGCCTCCACGGACATGTGGCCCCAGGGCCTGAAACAGTCCTGCTGGGACCTGGCCTTGGAATGTTCCATCCTATGCTGATCACAACTGTATTATTAGAGAGCTGAACGTCCCTGTGTGGGGAGGAGGGGCTGAGCACTGAGGCTGTCTGCTCCCTGCCCTCTTACAGGGTCCCTCCAGCTCCAAGCCTGCAATGCAATCACCACACAGGCCCATGCACCCCAATATCCGCAACTGTACCCAGGATCTGACCTGAAATCTCTGCTACATAAATAATTGATGCAACTTCATAACAACTCAGCTCCTCCCTTACTGTTGCCTGGCTTATGATGCTTTCTCTCTTAATCACAGTGTGCAAAGGTGTCACACTTCCATCCTATCTTTCTCTTTCAGCACACTATGCTATGCATTATACAAGACAGGCAGCGCCTTCTCATCAAATAGCGCTAGATGTGCTAGGTAACTCTGCCCAACAGCAGCCTCACACTGAGTCCCAGGCACAATGGGTCAGGCCAGGCTGAGCTCTGGTGTGTGCTGGGGTGGGAGTGTGGGGTGTGCCTGCAACTGGCATGGGGTTCATTGGAATACATCGTAAGCTGAGGAGCATCCGTTCCTCAAAAACTTCAGTGCCTGGAGGATTCTGGGTGATTAAAAAATTGAGAATTTCCTCCCTACTATTCCTTCACCAAAAAAAGATAGTTTTTCTGAGTATTGAGTATCGAACCCAGGGCCTTGGCACTGAGTTATGTCCCCAGCCTTCTTTTTATTTTGAAACAAAGTCTCACTGAGTTGCTAAGTTGTCCAGGTTGGGTTCGAACCTGTGATTGTCCTGTGTCGTGTCTCTTCAGTTGCTTGACCTTCCCCCCTTTCAGTTTAGGCATCTGTATGAAATGATCACTTCTTGTTACTGCTGGACAATGCAGAGGAGAAAGGAGAGGGGAAAGACCCCTGTGAAAGGTAAATCATACAGAAGGAGGCATGGAGATTTCCCATGTGCAGTGAGCCCTCTGCAGCATTAGGAATGCATGAGACGCAGCCTTTCCAGGCTGAACTGGGATGGAGCTGTGAGAGCAGACTGGGACCTCTCGGCCAGCAGGCCAGGTAGTCTGCTGTCTGGCAAATGTAATAAACAGAGATGCTTGTCCATGCAGCTCCTCAGCTGGGACATCCGGGAAACAAGCCTGAGTCAGAGGGGCTGGTGCGCCGCACTGCGTGAGGGCGTGAGAAGCATGCCTTTCCTGTGCTTCACAAGGTTTCCTGCTTAGAAACCTGGACACTACTGGGAGTGGATGAGGCTCGTCTGAAAGGTGTGGTTGTGCGAACACATGGGCAGGACTCACTGGGTGCATGATGGGAGAGCAGGAAGTGTTTGGCTTCTGTCTTGAAGACAAGAGAAGGCTGGGAAGAAGGGTTTGCTGTGCACTCGGGCTCCACGCTATTGTGCTTCTGTGGTGGATTGTACTTCAGTGAACAGTCAGTTAACGCTCTTGTTCGAGCCTTGGGAAATACACAATTTGTACGTTTTTCTTTTTTTTCTTTCTCTCTTTCTCTCTTCCTTCCTTCCTTTCTCTCTTTCTTTCTCTCTCTCTTTCTCTCTCTCTTCTTTCTATCTCTCTCTTTCTTTCCTTCTTTCTTTCTTTCTTTCTTTCTTTCTTTCTTTCTTTCTTTCTTTCTTTCTTTCTTTCTTTCTTTCTTTCTTTCTTTCTTTCTTTCTTTCTTTCTTTCTTTCTTTCTTTCTTTCTTTCTTTCTTTCTTTCTTTCTTTCTTTCTTTCTTTCTTTCTTTCTTTTCCTTTCCTGGTAGTTTTTGGGATTGAACCCAAGGCCTTTT
>PVIC010028609.1:0-23084 GCA_004025085.1 Thryonomys swinderianus
ACTCTTACAGCTCATTCTCAGCTCTTGAAGGTTTCCTCAATTCTGCTGCCCAAATTACGTATGTGTCCTCTGTGCTCCTATTGGATTTTCCACCACTCACTCAGATAATGTGTAATTACATTAAATTAAAGTCTGAGAAATTAGTCTGATGAATATAATAGCTAATAGTACACAGGTGTCTCAGATTAGTCACTCTTCCAGAAGAGCTTTCTTTTACATTTTAATGTTCTAAGCACACCCTATATTGTTAAATATTTGTTTAATCATGTGATTGTAGGTGATCCAGCTTAGCCATTTATATAAAAGAAATGTCCTAATCTATTCCACTGATCCTCGTGTCAATCAGTGGAATAGATTAGAAGATCCGGAAACAACTTCAGATACACTAAGCCACCTCATCTTTGACTAAGGAGCCAAATATTCTCAATGGAGGCAAGATAGCCTCTTTAACAAAAGGTACTGGAAAAACTGGGCTTTAACCTGCCAAAGACTAGAGCTAGACCTTTCTCTTTCACTGTGTACTAAACTAAAATAAAGTGGATCAGAGATCTAAATATTAAAACAGAAACACTAAACCTGCTGGAAAACAGGTTAGGTAGACCTCTTGGAGATATTAGCTTAGGGAAGACTTTATGAACAAAATCTCTATAGCATGTGACTAGCAGAAGGGTTCAACAAATGGGATCTCATTCTATTAAAGCCTCTGCACAGCAAAAGAAACTAGTGTCAGAGTGAAAAGACATCCAACAATATGAGAAAAATTTTTACCAGCTGTTTCTCAGATAAAGGGCTACTGTCTAGAATATATAAAGAGCTTTAAAAAATCAACCTCTCCAAAATTTAAAGAATTCATACACAATTCATGCACACTTTGCAGAGGAAGAAGTAAAAGCAGCAAAGAAGCACATGAAGAAATGCTTAACATCACTGGTCATTTGAGAGATGCAATGAAAACAACACTGAGATTTCACCTCACTCCACAAAGAATGGCTGCTATCTCAAAATTACCCAGCAATGAATGCTGGCGAGGCTGTGGGGAGAAAGGAACTCTTCTCCACTGTTGGTGGGAGTGTAGACTGGTGCAACCACTATGGAGATCAGTGTGGAGACACCTCAGAAAACTAGGATTAGAGGTCCCATTTGATCCTGCTATTCCCCTGCTAGAGATATACATGAAAAAAGATTCATATCACAGTGACATATGTGCATCCATGTTTATAGCAGCTCAATTTGTGATAACTAAATCTTGGAAACAACCCAAATGCCCATCAGCTGGAGACTGGATAAAGAAGATGTATTTTTTTAAAATAAAAATATGTGTTACTCTGGCATAAAGAATAAGTTTGAGTCATTCATATTCAAATGGATTTACCTTGAGGACTTACACATAAGGGAAATAAATAGGTCACAGAGGTGAAAATAGCATATCTTCTCTCTGGTATGAGAAACTGAAAATGTTAACTGAGTTCTAGAATATATGGTAGAATTGTAAAATAGAAAGTATTCTAAGGGAAATGGAGGTTAGGGGAAGTAATGAGGGGAAAGAAAAAACTGTGATGATAAAGAAAAAAGGGAAAACAAAGCTTATATATGTAGGGAGTTGGGGTTGTACAGTGGGTAGGGGAATGGGAAACACAGAATTTATACCAGTATATAACACACCTGTATCCAGAGTAAGAGAGGACACAGGTGGAGCCATGAATGTAAGAAGCATAAGTGTCTGCACCTCCTGATAATCCTCCCACTGTGACAGAGGTAACAGTAGGAAGCTTACCCAATCAAAATACTTTGATTGCAAGGGCCAGTAACTTTTACAAGTAAATTCTAGTGGGAAAAATAGTGCTGTGGAAATGATATAGATTAAAGTGAGTCTTATAGGGCCTAAAGTACAAGTTCAGTTAGACCATCGTGTCTTTATGTTCTAACTCTTGCTTATTCTTTCTTGGGCTATGTCGTCTGTCAGTTTACTTTTCTCCTTCTGCAGAAGTTCCATTCTCCTGCACATACCCTTTGCTAACAGGGCTCATAGTTTCTGCTTTCTCATGACTTCAGCTCAAGTTTTGATTAGGCTAGAGCCAATTTTGGTATTGTCTCTACATGCCTTTAGAGACCTGGAGTATGTCCTTCTTTGCCAAGCCTCTGTGGCTAATGTGTCACCTCCTTCTGAACACCATAGGCATCACTACTGCCAGGTATGCTGCTGTACAGATGTCCATGAGTTAAACATCAACTCCTTTAGTCTCTTTTAAGGAATATCCTCTCAGTTCTCAGAAAGAAGTGATATAGCAAAGCCTCATAACACTTAAAACTTTTAAGTCTTAAAAGTACTTAAAAGGTAATAGCCAGATATGGTTTGAGAGAAGCATGAGCCCTTGGTATTCATCAAATGAAATAATTACCTATTAAATAATCAATGAAATAGAAAACATAATTTAATGACTATCGTTTGTTTTATTCAACATCCATTCCAGGTGCTTACTGTGAATACACAAAGGAATTTCAGCTAAAACAATGCTTTTTGCAGATACTTAGGATTCTCTGAGTGTTCTATCTAAAAAACACAGTTCTAGTTCCCAACATTACCTCCCATAAAAGCAGCTGACTTTGAGCACTTAAAAGCATATGTAATAGTTGAAACAAAGTCCTACAACTTTTCTTTAATCCTAATTCCACTTTACTAGGAACAAGAAATTAAAATTTTTTTTAATGTTAGCAGAATCTTAGAACTTTCTGCTTCAGCAGTCTCAGTCATTTGTTCTTGTCTCCTAAATTTAAGGCTAACTATGGTGATGTAAAAGCTATATTTACTATTTTTAAAAAACTTAACAAAAAATCAACTCATATGAAAAAGAAAACTCATAGGTTAGTGTGAAAGTTGCATGACACAGTTGCTTTCTTTGTTTAAACATTATTTATTCAATGACAACAGTAGCAGTTTTACTTAATAAGAGAATATAATGGGCACAGAAATCCAACCTTTCTTATTTCCCTACATTCTGACCTCAATCCTTGAAGAAAAGAGCTTCTGTTGACTTTGGCTGTGCCACAGAAACCGATGGGGGAATTTCCATCCAGTGTGTCTTCCCCTTATTCCTCCTCCCAGAAACAGGAGGATCTGGTGAGCTTCTTTTACTCTAGGGCTCATTTCTGTCAGCATGGCCAGTGCATTCAATGTGGTATTCTGGAGCAAGGACAGCTCAACATAACTTCCTCTGCAACCTCTTGAGCTCATTGTAGGCAGCGAGGGGAGCAGCCCCTCTGTTCCTTGGCTTCTACAATGGTTATGGCAAAGCTTTGGAGGCTACAGAGGGGATAAGTGATGACGACCCAGCCATACCAACTCCCAGATAGGGGGTGAACATCTCTATTGTGTTTTTTAAGATAAATAAGAGTAATATGAGATGCTCACTCGACTTAGTAGCAAAGACAGATTTTTCAAAACCTGGAAAAGTGATGGGTAGCAGAAATGAAGCACCATGCCACTTTTTCGAAGTTTGGACAGTATCTTTAATTTATCTGATTGGGAAGGTATTAACAGATATGGAACTTGATTGATTTTTTAAAAATCCATTTAAAGAAAAAGGGGACTTAAATTGTCACTGTATTTTCATAATTTCAGGTTTTATATCCATGTCTTTGATCTGTTTTTACTTGGATTTCATGGATGGTGAAAGATAGAAGTCTAATTTCATTATTCTGCATATGTATTTCCAGCTCTCCTAGCACCATTTATTGAGGAAACTATCCTCTCTTTAACGTAGCCTTTTGATACATGTGTAGAAAATCAACTGGGTTTTAGTGTGTGGAGTAACTTCTGGCTTCTGTTCTAATTATTTGGTCTCTGTGTTATTTCTGATTCTGGTACCACGTGTTACTATACGTGTCCATTAAAGTAGAATAGAGGCTATTAGAGACGAGGAAGAGTGGGAGAAGAGAGAAAGAGGGGTCAGATGACAGATACCAAAACACAGGTAAGAGGAAATAGTTTTAGTGCTCTATACCTCTGGGGGTAATTGTATTCTATGACAATTTAGTAAACATATCCAAAAGAAATCTAGGGATGAAGAGTTGGAAAGTTCTCAACATTTAGCCTCGAAATTTTAAGGAGACGGGAATACTAATTACATTGATTTGATCATTATACACCGAATACATGAATCTATTTTACCAGGACCCTTAAAACAGTCTGTCAAAAGTTTCAAAAAGTAGTGATCGATGACAACAGTTTTGGAAACACTGATGCAGTGTTATGGTTTGCTTTTCTTTTGAAAAGCCTCATGCAGTCATAGATAGGGCTTTTCAAAGGTAGCCAGAGCTAGGGTATATACTGAAATGAAGAAGTAATCCACTAACTGGTTCATTATAGTTCTGGGTGTGGGTACCAGGAAGTCCCACTCCTGGTGTGGGTGATACCATCTAAAAGGCTTGTAGCCTGGATGGGATAAAAGAGAAAGGGTGGCTTGCAAATGCTGCTTGCTACTTGTAACTTTCTGCCTGCCATAGCATGAACTGTTTCCCCTCTGCCACACCATGCTGCCTTCAAGCCAGCTAACCACAGAACGAAACCTCTACAAACTGAACCGAACTAAAAGCTTTCCTCCTTTAACTTTGGGTGTCAGTATTGTGTCTCAGCAATAAGAAACTGGCTGAGACATTTTAAAATTTAATTCCGTAATTTCTCAGATCATACTCTGCCAAAGGCAGTTTGGAGATAGGCTTAGACTGAACTAAGTGGCTTGTAACCTGGGCTGCATGTAACTTTCCCTCAGCCAACTTTTAAAAATCCCAATGTCCAGGCCACATCCCAGACCAATTAAATGAGAACACAGGAGGTGGGACTCAGACACCACTATTTTTAAAACCTCACCTGGTGATTTCTGTGTGCGGCTGAGTAGAGAAGCACTGTGCATACACTTTTCTCAGTAAAGACACATACAAAGGTTTTGATTAAGAATTACCTTAACCTCAACCATGCAAAGGGCAATTAGGAAGCACTTAAAATTAACTCAATTCCCTCCAGCACAATGCCTTGTGCACAGAGGTGATCGATACATATTTGTTGCTGTAGGAAGATGTGACACTTATGCATCAGCTTTGACTTAAGCCACCAAAAAGGAGAACTACTCTTTACTACCGTTTTAAGAGAATTTAGGTTGGTGAGGCAGACTGGCGCCGGCTCTCTTTAACACAACCTTTGTGGAGAACAAAAACCCTCATCCACTCTGCAGGAGCTCAGAATTGGTACCTGAAATCTACAAAGACCAGACAGGAACTAAATTTGGGTGTTTCTCTCTTCTTTTTAGTCTTTAAATGGTTCCCCTTTAAAACAGAGAAGGCATTTTGGCCAACTGCCTCCCTCTTAATTCCCAAAAAAGAGAAGATAGATGTAATGTACCTCTCCAGAACACTGGTCTACGGAAGCAGATAAAAGCTGATCTCAACAAGGCTTGGAGTGATGGGGACTAGTTATTTCCTGTCTTCTCTACAGTTGAGTTCAAAATAGGAAGGAAAAGAACCCAGCGCTGAGCCCAAAAGTGAAAGTTTCCATTCTTTCTTCACTCCTAAGTAATCGTGTGACCTTAAACACAAAAATCTCTCTGATATCAGTTCTTTCATTTACAAAATAGAATCACAGTTGTGTGTGAAAATCCTGGTAAGCAGTCAATGGGTGTGTCATGTAAGAAGCATAATATTTTCTGAAAATGTAACCCATCTGGATCTTGGCATGCTAGATGTTCAGTCTAGTATTCAAAGTTACAATCCACATCATCACTGAGCAAAATTTAATGAGAAGCAGATCAGGGTGCTGCTTTATGAGCTCCTGCTACTAGAATGAGCTAGAAGGACCTGTTGTCTGTTCCACGATTGTTTACTATACTGAGAAACAAAGACAGTTTACACAGAGTTGTTAGCATCTGAAAAGTAACAACCACCAATGTCAGGTGGCTTTCAATCAGAACCTTTTCTCATTCACGTGGTATGGTGACTTTGTTCATCTGTTCTTTCTCTCTGAGATTCAGGCTGAAGCAGAAACTTTTACATAGGTATGCTATTGCCACATGCAAGGAAAAGCTACTTGTCTGGCAAATACCATGACTTCTAAAGCTAACTCGAAATAGGAGTGTACTTTTCTCAAAAGGCAAGGAATTTGGAGGTAGGAATTTGCCCTGATAGGTTCACCAACTCAATAAGGGTAGGAATGATATCTCCCAAAATGTCTACGCAGCTCCAGTGACACAGAGCCTTTAAAGCTCAGAGGACTTCTGTCTTAGGTTTTGCCTCTTAGGAAAGAAACTCTCCTCTGCCTCACCCCCAATACTATGATCAGCAAATTTCCCTTGCTTCTCATTGGCCAAAACCAGCAGTTTCCCTTGCTTCTCATTGGCCAGAACCAGCGACGCTCTCCTCTCCTCCGAATTGACTGTTCACTCTTGAGTGCTGAGGAGTTTGCTGATATACATCAAGCTGAACTTGCTCCGTGGAGCTGGGGTGGAGACCTTCTCTGTGACCTTGAATATCTATACTTTAATAACTGGGTAAAGAAAGTAGCATTTTCTTTTCAAGGAAGAAGAGACAGATGGTTCCTGGGGAGGCAATTTATAACATATGCCAGAACCCCATGGTGTTGGTTTTCATCCCTACCCCTTTTGGAGTAGAGAGGAATCAAAATCAACAGCATGTGTGTTCTTCCATTCCGAGTTTTCACTGCGGCAGCCGGGTCAGGTGGATAGCCCTACTGGGTGGTACAAGGCAAATCTGACCCTGGAAAGGACCAGCTGAATGTTCAGAGAATGGCTGGCAGCTTATCCCAGACAAAGAGCACTCATCATTGTATTGAAAACTATTTTATGGAACTCAGTGTTTTTCTTCTACAATAATTGGAAACAACAGAACCTCAGTATTATTCTCTAATTCATTTTGATCTCATTATTTGAAATATTTATTAAAGAGTAGCCATCTTCTCAGTTGATGTTCTACCTAGGATTGTAGTGATTGCCATCTAAAAGTTAGTTGTACTTCCCTTTTCTTCCTTAGGAGGTCAAATACTCCACCCAAAGGTTTGATTTTCTGGCCTCTATTTGAGATTAGGAGAATGTAGATGTGAACTCTGGACATACTTTCTTGCGCCCTAGAAGCAATAAGAAGCCAGTGTCAGAGGCCAGAACTGAGCACGAGGACACCGCGCCAGGACTGGAGTCACACAGCTGAGCAGCGGGCATGTGCCGTCTCTCTCTCTACCTCCTTACAGCTGAGAAAATGACATTTAAAGCTCTCTGCGTGGCCCCTGTGACGGGCAGTGTCATTCAGCTGCAACCGGTGTAGTTTCCAAATATGATGCAATGAAAACAATTGCCATAGAAGTGGGAGTGTGGTTCCAGAATATTTTAAGATAAAAGAAAGGCTGGGTCTCATCTCAAGATGTAATTTTTAAGAGGGAAGGGACTAAGAGATGGAAGGAACAGAGAAGGAGAGAAGGGAAGTGGGATTTAAGAGAAAGGATTAATATGTGTTATGTACCTGTACTAACTGCCCATGCTGACTGTAATCATTATGTACTATAAACATATACTAATAAAAACCTTTCCAAAGAGAATTTTTAGTCAACATTAGATCCTAGCCCATTCCAGAAGTGGCTCATCCTCTTTCATTTCCCTCCCTCCCTTAATAAACAGATAATCTCTAAAAAATCCCATAGGCTACCATCTGCTTTATAATGGGCACTCAAAAAATGTACATTTAAAATATCTCAGCTTCATTTTTATCTTTTTTTTTTTTTGAGACAGGGTCTGGCTTTGTAGTTCAGGCTGGCCCTGAGTTCACTATGTAGCCCAGGCAAACCTTAAACTCAGCAATCCTCCTGTCTCTGCCTCCTGGGTGCTGGGATTACAGGCGTGAGCCACCATGCCTGGCCATTTTTATCATTTTTTATAATAAAACAATAGTATTCAACTGATTAGTTAGGATTAATAGAAATAACATATGAAGCAATAGAACATCCAGTTATTCATTCAACAAATATTAATTGAGCATTTACTATGCTGCCAGCTACTGGTCTAATCACTAGGGGTGCAGCAGTGAATGAGATAGACATGAACCCTGCTCTCATGCTAGTGAGTGCTGCCAGACTACTAACTATATACATAAGAGCCAACCAATAGATACCAGTTGGGCTCCTGAGAAACCAGAATTAGTGCCAAAATATAGTTGCACCAGTGAGGTTGGATTTTGGTTGGTCAGGAAAGCCTCAGTTAGGCAGTGGGCATTTGGCTGAATGTCAATGGTGAAGAAGCACCAAGGAAGGCAGAGAGCTCCGGACAGTCATTCCATCATTTGTATCATTTTTCTCATGCCTCACAACAGCTTCAGTATTTCATTCTCACTGTACAGATCAGGCTTGTGTAGTTGGGCAGTTGTCTTGGGGTTACAAGGCGGTAAGGGAGAGAGCCACTATCTCAACCACCGTTCACTCCAAATGAACTCCAGTGCTCCTAAGAGAACAAGTTTCTGCACAGGAAAGGGTTTCTCAGGCTGCTGAGCTTCAGAATAGGTTAAAAGCAGCCTTGAAAAACAACTGACTTCATTAGAGAGCAAATGTGCTGCCTGGTTGCCTGGGTACCTCCACTCTGGCTGCCTAATGAATAAGACTGAGAACTTGATATGATTCCCAGACATGGCCAGGCTGAGGTGCATGCCCAGAAACTCTGGAAAGATGAGCTATTGGTTGTCTCTCAATTTCTAATCTCACACTGGTATCATCTTTGCCAAATCAACCAGTGCTCTAAGTAACTTTCTTGGGCAACTAAAATAAGTGAATGTCTGATAATAACTTAATGCAGCAGGAGAAATCTTGAGAAGAGCTTGATGTTACTCCATCCCTTAAAACTTCCACATTTTTTCTTCATATAAAAAGTACTCATGAGAACATCTTATGTTCTTAATACATGTGAAAAGAGTGAAGTTTTCCATTTTCTCAAAGATGATGGAAGGAAATAAGAGGCATTCAAACAGAATCTCAAGGATAAAGCGCTCAGAGGAAGACACAATGAGGAGGTGACAGGGACAGGGTGAGGGGTCACAGCAGAGAGCATGGTCAACGAGGTTTGTAAACTGAGGTTTGGGCATTGGCATACTGAGGAAAAACCTGCTCCACAAACTTGTAGGCAAAGGGTGTGGAAAGGTCCTGCCCAGTGGCACAGCATAAGGAAGGAGAAACTGCTCACATCACAGAATAGAAAACACAGGCTGGAAAGCAGGCCAGAGTGAGCTGGCAGTGAGGGGGTGGATGGAGTGGAAGTGACAGACAGAAGCCAGCAATGAGGGGCGTTAGGGCCACACTTTTCGCTGGACTATTGACCTTTAGTTCAGTGAAAGTCTCTGGGGTACTCCTGTGCCATGTGGACATGCATATGTGGTCCTTTGTGTGAGGGGTGTTTGGGGGACATCGTGGCTGCCCTCAGCCACACATTAAGAACCTGTATAGAAACCTGGGGTCATCTTTTGCCTTGGTCTATTACTGATTTCTGGTAAGATAGCTGGAATATAAATGAAGCTCTCTGGAAGACGTGGAGTTCCATCTTCCCGCTGTGTGTAGTCATCCATCACGGGAGATGACAGAGACTCCAGGAGGCAAAAGCCAAGTGAAAAATGTTCCTGTATTTCTTTCTCCACTTCAGTATATACATATTTCAAAAAACGAGTCCTTTCTTTACCAGCCTAGCCTATCCCACAGCTATCCTGAGTTTCTTGGGGGTGAAAGACATGGTCGTTTCATGCTAAATAGTGGAATATGCTGAATGCCAATGAAACAAGTCCTTGGCCCAGCCCCACGCAATAATTTGTTGAGTCTATCTTTGGATGAAAAAATGTCTTTCTCAAGATCTTTATCTCTTATTCACAGTTATCCAAGTGATACTCTCAAGAACCAAGAAAGGTCAGATATTTTAGTGCAAGCCCATCTCTAATTAATTGTAGTATTTATGTTTAAATAGATCAATAGCTAAGTTTGACCTCAATGTACAACATAAGCTATTACAAAATCACTGCAGTATGAAGTGAGTTACAATATGTGGGTCAAGCAAACCACTTATATTGAACCCAGCAATGCAGACAAGAAGCTTTTCTTCTAACAAGCATTATATTTCCGTGTTGAAAATGGGAAGGTACACTCAGAGTCTGTCTAGAGCTAAAAGGACCCTGAAAGGAACAGGCGCCTGGGCAAATAAAGCTGCAGGCCCCTTTGAGCATTAAAACAAGCGTGGCTGGCTAGAAATCCTTGCCGTGGTTCTGAGTCGCTTGTCTACGTGAACAGCTAATTATAGAGAAAAACGGACAATGACACAACTTCTACATGCTATTCTTATGCATTTGATGATCATTTCAAAATTTATTTTTAAGTGAGCCATACTTGTAGGAAGGTAAAACTCTAGCAAGATGAGTTGAGGTTACTGAAAAAGAATGTTAATATGTTTTCAAAAATGCTTCTTTTGGTGAACGGTCCCAGGACAAGAACTTACCAAAAGAAGCGACTGGAAGGGCACTAGGCAGGTTTTCAGCCTCCACTCTCATCTGAAACTGTACCATTAAAACTCTTTGCTTTGGATCTTGAATTTTGTCCTGTTTTTTGGAGACATCTATGAAAATGTATATATTCTTGGGAAAGGGTAGTACCACCCAAGTCTTAGGTTGATAATGGAGGTTTTAGGCAGAAAATTTGACTTCATATGGAAGCAAAGAACTCTACGTGTATGTTCATATGTGCATAAGTGTGTGAATGTAAGCACATGTATCTGTGTATATTCTTGTTTGAACAATGCTCATGTGTGCATGGTGTGTCTGTGTGCATGTGTACATATAGGAGTATGTGGATCTATGTGCAGTAGATACATACATTCCTAGTAGGTCTAGATTGGGAGTCCACAAAACAGGATATTCTAATTTTAGCCAATTACATGCATATTCTCACTTTAGTTTTCTTGCCTACAAAATCAACAGAACACAGAATATCATTCAGGCTTGTTGATATTCAAATTCTCTTTGTACAGTTTTCCAGAGTCAATCTTTTCTGGAATAGACTTTATTTTCTGACTGGAGATTATATCACTAGTTCTACCTTCATATCAATAAACACAGACCATTCAATAATTGTGAAAAAAATTTCATGGAGATACCAACTTTTTAAAAGTCAAAGGGCTGAGTGAACAGTCTCCTTGTCACTTCTCTGATGCATTTCAGAAGTCTTGGAGTATTCTTATGAATAAAAGATAGCACATTCTTTACCACATATTCTGTGGCCTCTCTTCAGGTGTATTAGGGTTCAGCATGGACTTATGTTGGAGAAGGCTAGTGGGTAGGCAAAGGGCACAGCTCATGTGAGATGGATGAAAAGAAGGGAAATGAAAAAATTCCCACAGCTTTTTCCTACATATTATAAAAGAATGTTAACAAATCTCACATCCCATACTTCTCTGCTTCTATTTTATTTTTTATACTACCTATATGGCTTCTAAGTCTCTCATTTATTGGCTACGACCTCAGGAAAGTTTCTTCACCATCCTGTGACCTAGTGAAGATAATGATAATACATTCATATGGTTGGTGCAGGATTTACATGTGTTATTACAAATGAGGCTTTTCTAATAATGTCTGATATCTGCTGACATTATATGCTTATCAACTATAATGTTCAATTTTGTCATTCAAAATGTATTTTAACACTAGTGAAATGCACCACCATAAAGGGAAAAGTTGCAAACAAAGACCTAGGAATTTCTTTTTCTACATCTATGCCAATAGATTATATTTTTGTTTTTGCATTTCTGCCTATTTAATGCCAGCAGGGAATCAAGTGACAGCAAATGAGAACTACGTGGTTGACTTTTCAGTTCAGGCAATTATAGCAGAACACCCCAGACAAATACAATAAACAGTTATTTCTTAAAGTTCTGGAGGCTGGGAAATCAAAGTTCAAAGTGGTAGACAATTCCGTGTCTGACAAAGGCCCAGAGTTCAGTTCATGGACATCCATTCTCTCATCTCATATGATGGACATAAAAGGAGAAATCTGTTTGGGGTTTCTTATGGAGGAATTAATCTCAGTCATGAAAGCACCACCTTATGAACAGATCGTCTCCCAAAAGCCTCACTCCAGATGCCGTCATAGTGGTGGTAGGATGAATGTAAGTATAGGAATTTTGAGAAGACACAAACAGTCCACTGCAATGGCACTTCCTGAGGTGCTGGAAGTAGAATTTCATGGCTCTGAATTACACTGAGGCCAGAGAATGCTTAGAGCATTCTGCAATCTTTATTGTCTCTTCCTTCCATGCACTGATATACAAAGTATGATGAAAAAAGAGTGCTTAAATTTTAAAAAATTTATTACAGTGAAAGACACATCACCATTAATCCCCATCAAAAGGACCTCCTTATTTCAACTACACCTATCCCACCATTCTTGTCACTTTGTAAAGCAGTGTTAGAAGTTCTTTGTCATGAATGTGTGGTTGCCCTACATTGGCTCCTTGATGTCCTGCATTAATTCAAAACATTTATCTTTATTTATTTATTTATTTTTGCTTTTTTGGAGACAGGGTCTCACTTTGTAGTTCAGGCTGGCCCTGAGCTCACTATGGTGCCCAGGCAAGCCGCCGCGAACTCAGCAATCCTCCTGTCTCTGCCTCCTGAGTGCTGGGATTACAGGCGTGAGCCACCACGTCCGGCATTGTGGTATGCGGTGTTGATTGTTGGTGGGCGTGTCTCCACGCCCAGTATTATATGTGGTTACCGGGGGATCGAACTCAGGACCCTGTGCTTGCGAGGCAGGCACCGGAACCACTGAGCTAACCCTCCGGCCCAGGTAATTTTATATTTATTAGTTAAAGCATGCAATAATTCAATTAGTTTTAGTTTCTTACATTCTGCCTCTCTATAAAGAAAGTCCTGAGCTGTAAAATTAGTTTTCTGCAATTTGAATGCTCTTTATCAAAGGAGAAACAAGGATGGACATAGTAGCTAGTAGAGTAACAGTACCCAGAACTGCATGCCATTGCTTCCCTTCTTATTTGTTTTCTTCCTTTGATTTAAAATTACTTTAAAATGAAACCAGCCTTGCAAATACCAGTCTAAAAGGTCTGCTTAAACTGACTGTACCAAGAAGTCTACACATCTGTGTGAAAAGATCATAACTACTCCAAGCACAGAGTCAGCAGGGTTTCTTCCTCTCCCTTGTTCATTTGACCTCTTGTCTTGCTCCTCTCCATTGTAAAGGTGTTAATATTGCCAGACTCACGAATGTTAGACTCCTGTGAACCCATATAACAAGAAAGGACCAGAGAGAAGAAGTCTGGTTTTTTGTTCACTTTAGTCTCCACGTAAGCATGCTGGTCTGAAAAAGGCAAATTGGACAGATCAGGCACACATACCTTCACTCTTTCCCCATCAAATCCCACAGATAATGTGATTACAAATTAATAATCCCAAAGCAAAAACTTCAACGGCCCAGGGATGTTCAAGACCCTAGGCAGTTTGTTCTCAAACCAGTCAACATGTACTGAGGAGGAAATCATCCTCGTGACACCCTGGAGCTAACAGGATAGAATTTGCAAACAAACTGAGAAAGCTATCTAATTGGTAGGGGAAAAGAGAGGTTGGTGAATTTCAGTGTTTCCTCAAGGAAGCTGGGTCATTGATGTAACATACTTTTAATTAAGGAAGTTTGAGGGGCTTCTTTATCACATGGGTAAACAATTTCTTAGAGTAATAGAGAGGTTGTCAATGATTCTTTTATGTTCAAAAAACTCTATATTATGCTGTGGGTCAATGAGAAGCTGTGGAAGGTGAGATCTGTTCAATACTCATGGCCTAAGGTCTGCAAAAATTTCCATAATATAAGAAAGGATCCTACAGGGACAAGAATGCTAAACTGCGGGGGTTTTTTGTTTTTTGTTTTTTTCTCATGGCTAGCTTAGCTCCTTTGCCTATCTTCCATAAATATCCCTAATAACATGGATTGTTAAACTCTCTTAAATAAGAACAGGAATTACAATTAAACTTATGGCTAATCGATCTACATTAATAAAAAATCACATCAACCCAAACCTGCATCACATAGTAGAGGGAAAAATTGTGTGGACAGAATGAGATTTTAAAATGCAATTATAGAAAAGGCGGCTGTTGATTTGATTGTCTCCTATCTTAGAATCTTAGACTTGAGTTCTGTGAATGCCTGGTAAACTATCTGGTCTTTTTACTCACTGCCAGGATTTCTCTTTACCTTGTATTTATTCTTTATTCAACTGTTGTTTCTGATGAATTGTTGTTGTGCTCTAATGATGAAATAAATATTCCGAAAAGAATCTTGTTTTCTTACAAACCATGGCTGCAAATTGAGATTTTTAGTCTACTGGGCCCATTAAAAAAACATGCTGTTTTTAGTAAACAAAGACAAAAGTATAAAATAGGAAATTTCACCTAATTTAAACCCTATGAAAATCTGCTTTAAAAAATAAGAAATCCCGAGACTAGAACAATAGACTTTATTGAGCTATGTTTAATAAAGAGATTATTTGGGGAATTAAAAAATCTCCTTCTGCATCCACATTTGCCAGTCATAGGCTTCCTTTTCTCTAAGGAGGTCCAGTCTACTGGATTACCTATTTCCTCAAGGAATGGTTCAAACACCCTTCTGTAGGTATGATCCAGAGATTGAGGGCCCTGGAAGTGCAACTTCTGATTAGGAAAGGGACATTTGTTTATATCCCCCCTTTCTGTGTGGTGCTTCAAACACTTGGGGATTTCCCTGACTTTTGAGTTTGAGATAGGTAGGATTCTATTCCTGCTTTAAGAGGCAGAACTGTCTTGTCTTACTTTCTTAGCTTCTTTGTGAAGATAGCTGGGCTTACAACAGGGTCTCTGAGAATCGCACTCCACCACACCAGAGGACCAGGGAACATGGCATGGATGCACCTCGAGTGATGGTGGTGATTGGCAGTCAGGGAAATTGTGTTCCACGTGCAACAGCAGCTTAAACTTATGTAGTATCATTCTGGATTTGGTGAGTGCAACAGTGATTTTCCCATCAGGCCTATCTGTGAAACAGTTATGGCTATGGTCTCTGGCTGTTTAGCCCTGAGTGTTTCACCAGCTTTCACAGTGAAGGGGACAGTACTCTCACTTTTCTGCTGCAATCAGCCAGACTGTTGCTGGCAATGAGGAACACTGATGTTCAGAAAAAAATGCCAGCATCTCCTTTGCTCTAACTGCTGTGTAGAGCATAGAGAATTTTCATTATACCTCCTAAGGGAATGTTGTTACTGAATGTTGATTGCTTTTCTTTAGTCTAAATTAATTAAATGACACAGTATCTATTGCAGAAAACAAAGGAAGATCATTTTACACAGATACTGTAAATAGTGATTATACTGTGTGATCTTTCCAGAGAAATAATAGGAAATAATGTTCTTATTCAGACATCTCCATTGGAAATTGCAAGGCTATCATTACCCTGTAAATCACTTCTTCTTTACCTCTTCCAGGGCAAAATTCATAATGATTTAATAGCAAAACTAAAGCAGTAAAGTCTAGTGCAGGACCAAGAGCTGGAAAAAAAAAGTATGTGAATTCTTATTCTATTTTCAATGCTCCACTCCATCATCTTGAGTCCACCAGAAAGCTAGAAAGCTAAGATGCAAAGTGCATTCGTTTTTAAAACACTTCCATGTGCTCAGACTTAGCTTCTTCTTAACACTGGCCAGGGAGGAAAGGCTGTTCATAAAGTTGAGAAACCGAAGACCCTGGCCTTCTGTCAGAGGGGAAGCACCTCCTCCCACCTCCACATCACCTGTCCATAACTCATTTTGTATATCTGTTCAAATGCTAAAGTACCTGTTGGCTCCCTGACCATGGGTCTTCCTGTTTTTACCTCTTGGTCTCCACCAAGAGCAAAATTGGCCCTAAATGATCATTCACTTATTGATAAATCAGAAGAATACATCATGGGTATATATATTCCCACTGTAGCTGAAATTTGGGGGAAAGGTTACAATGAAACCAATATCCCATCTACTTGAAAGAGATTTGGATAAAATCATCCTGAAGGAGAAGCTCCCAGTAAAGCCAGTACTTGGTGTGTAGGCATGTACAGAGGCTGAGGGAGAGGGGGGAAGGCCAGAGACTTTCTTTCTTTTTTCAGGAATACAAAAAAACCTTAAGTTTTAGGCATTTAATTAGCTAGGAGTAATGTGTCTATTATGCCCAAAGTCTGAAAACAAGCAAGAACAATTCAAGCCCAGGCTGTTTCCTTTGGTTAGCATCTTTTATCAATGAGCAGGTAATAAAAGCTGGTTTGTCAATGCCATTCTATGTTTATTGAGTGCCTATTAAGATCAATGAACTAAAAGTATATATTAGATTATTCAATTCTCACAAACTCATATGGCAGGTTTTACTTTTTAATCTCACTTTGCAGATAAAAAAACTGAGGCCAAGCTATGTCAGCCCCTCTCTGGATGCTCATGACTAGCAGATAGCAGTGAGGTGAGGCACATTCTGGGTTTTAATCCATTCATGATGCTTTGTTAGATCTCTTATCAAATACCTTTATAAAAATGAAAATATTATCATGAGTGAGTAATGAGAGTTTTAGTCACATATATAACATAATATACTTCTCACCCTCAAATGCTTAGTTGACTAGGAAGTGCTCAGTTGTTTTAATGACTGGGACAAGTTATTGCAGCATATTGGACTGAACAGCCTGAAGCACGAGAGTCCCAGGGATGCTTTCAGTCTTCTGCTCTCTTCTCAGCAGAAATGTGTCTTCCAAGAAGATAATGCTGTTCTCACAGCTTCATCCTAATTTGGATTATTCCTGAAGGTCCATCTCTGGGCCTTTGTTTTATGTTCCAGCCCTCTGGCCATTGATCCTCTGTTCTTGAGGGAGAAAGCCTGGGAAGGTTCTACTGCAGAGCTGGATAAGTACCTAGATATGTCCTCATATCCCTCCAGATGCATAAGGACTCATTTGGTTTTATCTGCACCCACCTTCCAAGATCTACAATATCTTTTGTTTCATATCACTCTAAAAGATTGTTGTATTGTCAGAAACCATCTGAAATACCCAGCTTGGCTCTAAAATACAAAAAATGGCAAAGTGGATTTGAAGCAGGTGTAGCAGAGAGAAAATTCAACTGTTTTCCAAGTAATCCATTACAGTTGGATTGGAATGCTGTCCAAAGGCTCATAGGATAAAGGTTTGGCTTTGTTTTAAGGGTTTGTGTTAGTCCTTGGCTGGTACCTGAAACATTAGGAGGCAGGGCCCAGTGAAAAGTCACTAGCAGCATTCCCTTGAGAGCAGAGGATGGGACTGTCCCTCTTTCTCTTTCTTTGCTTTGGCTGTCAGGAGGAAGGCAGTTTCCTCTGCTACACATGTTCCCCACCATATTCTGTCTCAGCCTAAGCCCACAGTAATAGGGCCAATCTTGAAATCTCAGAAACAGTAGCCAAAATAAATCTTTCCTTAGTTGAGGTTGTTTTCCTCAGGTACTTTGGCACAGTGCCAGAAGGCTGACTAACACAGAAACTCTGCTGGGAAACTATTTGAGTTAACTTTTTGTGTGTGGAATAACTTAATTAACTTTAAGTCTTGAAAGAACAGAAAACATTTCTATGCAGATGAAAACAACACTGAGATTTCATCTAACTCCACGAAGAGTGGCTGCTATTGCAAAATCAATCAGTAGTAAATACTGGCAAGGTTGTGGGGAGAAAGGAACCCTTTTCCACTGTTGGTAGGATTGTAGGCTTGTGCAACCATTGTGGAGACAGGTGTGGTGATTCCTCAGAAAACTAGGATTAGAGGTTCCATTTGACTCTCTATTCCCCTACTAGGAATATGCTGAAAGGAATGAAAAGATTCATATTGTAAAGACATATGTACACCCATGTTCATAGCAGCTCAGTTTATGACAGTCCAGTCTTGGAAACAACCCAGATGCCCATCAACTGGATACTGGATAAAGAAGTTGTGTGATATGTGTGTGTGTGTGTGTGTGTGTGTGTGTGTTTAATAAAATGGAGTATTACCCTGCTATAAAGAATGATAAGTTTCATTCATTTCTGTGCAACTGGATATACCTTGAAGACACAGTAATAAGTGAAATAAATAGATCCCAGATATGTAAATACCATATCTTTTCTCTGGTATGAGAACATGTAGATGTAAATGAGTTCTAGAATATATGATAGATTTTGTGAAATAGGAAACTTCAAAAGGAATGTGGTAAGGGAAAGTAATAAGGGGAAAGAATAAGTATGATTTGGAAAGAAAAAGAAATAACATGTATATAGGGGGTGGAGGGTTGTGGGTGGGTAGGGATATGGGTAAAAATGAAAATGAACTCATGTCATATACTAGTACAAATTTCCCAATATTGAGTGTGATTGTGAGCTGTATATAAAATATACCAAAAAAGAATTCAATTAAAAAAATGATGTTAGACACTTGTGTGCATGTGACAATTTATACAACTATCTGATTTGAGTCACAAATAATTCTGGGGGTGTGTGACTATCATTATTCTAATATTTATGAATGAAGAAAATCAGGCTCAAAGGATTTTGTTCAGGAATATCTAGCAATGGTACAGACATCCAAAGCTACTCACATCCCTCCCCACTACTGCCCCTGCCACGGCCCACTTCATCTAGTCAACCAGAGATGAGCATTTCCATTTGCTTTTCAAATGTCCATGTCAATATCTCCCAAGGATTTATCACCTGAAAATTAATTATTAAATACATTCATCTCTTTCCACTTGACCTTATATACGCATGGGCTGCACTTAACTTTATTACAAGCCAACCTTTGCTTACCACACTTAACTGTTCCAAGGCTCAAACTCTAGTAGTTCTAGATGAGCAGAGCAGGTCACAGATATTTCTGCAAAGGGTCACACTGAATTACTGATTTTGACTAATATTTGTATATTTGCATTGTCAGTGAAGACTTGATCTACCTACTAGAAGAGATGGAGAAAAGGAATGTTTCACTTGAGTAAACAGTTCAAATTTTGAGGTAAGAGGTTGGGCTAGAAAAAAATTGGTTTTTAAAAATGGAATTCTTAAAAAATAGCAACATCTCTTTACAGACAGCAAACAATTTAAATTTTCTGAACTTATTTTGGCTTTAAGAATGGGAAAAATAAAACCAATATCCATGTCTTTGAGTTATATGTCGGAGGGATTGCTAGAACAATTTAGTGAAATGCAAAACTTATATGGAAACAGGTGATAAAACTGCAATATGAGCCTCTAATCTCCTCTACCAACAGTAAATATGGCCACATTTAAATAATCAAGAAGTAGCCATTATATAACATTTAAATCCATTTCCTTCTTCCCTATTGTTTCCTCTACACCATCATCAATTTTTTGAAAACCTAAACTTTTAAGCATAAGGCAGAAGAAATTATTCTAGAAAGCAGATGAGCCCAATCAATGTTGTGAAATCAACATGTAATAATAATGAAAAAATATTGATCCATAAATACTATTGAATTTATTTGGTTTCCTGTAACTGTGCTTATATAAAGAGTCCTGTGCCCAAGTTTAATCAATCTCCATTCTGATTCTTCCACTTATTTTATCTTCTAACTCATACTTTCCATAATGCGCTCTAACACTGTGTAAAAGCCCTCTGAAAGACCCAAACCATTGTTTTCCTTCCATTGTTTCCTAAGGTTTGCCTGGGAAAATAAAAATATTACATGTATGTATGTATGTATGTATGTATGTGTGTATAATGTACCAATAAAGATAAAAATAAAAATTTTTAAAAATAATAAAAAACAGCAGAAAAACAAACGCAACTTTTCTTTGGTTCAGTTAAATGAAGATAAGGAAATATCCATATTTGAACAAAGTATAAGCAATATATGTTCAGGATACATACCTGGCTAGTCCTCTTGTGTTAAATTTATTTCTATTCAAGCTCCTTTTGTATCATTTATGAAATGTACTCATAAAACAATGTGTTTTATTTTGTGGTTTTATAATTATCTGTACTATAGGAACAATATTATAATTTAGTAGACACTTTCAAATGAAAAAATTACTTATAATTCCACTTTCCAGTGAATCATATTTTTCTTTGTCTTTCCATCTCTGTGTGCATACATAATATATTACATAGCTTTAATTCTTCTCCAAGGCACATTTTGTAAGTTCATAAATTACCTAACATTAAGTGACATACTTTCACACACATTACAGGTTGTTCATATCAAATTAACCTTGTCCATTTCAACCCTAATATCTTGATAGGCAGTGATTTAATTATTCCCAGTAGGCTGTCATTGTTCCACAACTTTTGAGCTTTCACTCTGTAAACAACTGTGGTTAATTTCATGTGCTAGTTTGATGAGGCCATGGGGCATTAAGCATCACTTCTCAATGTGCTCATGATGGTGTGTCTAGATGAGATTAGCTTTGGGATCAGTAGACTCAGAAAACCAGATTGCCTCTTTCAAAGTGCACAGGCATTGTTCAGTTGTTGAGAGTGAAGGAAGGCGGAATTTTGCCCCAATTGTCTGCTTCACCCCTTGAACTGGAACATGTCTTCTTATCTTTAGATGTTCTCAGACTGGCATTTGTGCCATAGCTCTCCTGTTCTTAGACTTCTGGAGTAGGACTAAACTATAACTATCAGCTTTCCTGGTTATGTTAGTCAGCTCTTTATTGGTGTGACCAAATACCTGAGAAAAACAATTTATGGAAGGCCAAACGTTTTTTTTTATTGTTGTTTATTTAATAAGAAGTTGTTGTCCATGGCTTTATAGCTGTGGGTCTGAGATGAAACATCATGGTAAAAATAAGTATGTGAGAGGTACTTAATCTCATAGCAGCCAGAAAATAGAGAAAGTAAGAGACTGCTAAGCAGGAAATGGCTGGGAACCAAATCTAACCCCCAATGCTATGCTCACATGAGCCACTTCCTTCATTTAGGCCCCACTTTATTTTGGAGTATGGGTCCATGACAGCATGGAGGATGTAAGAATTACCATAGATGAGATTGGTCCAAACACTAACAAGCCCAGAGGGACTGTTCTTAAAGAAAGCACGTGGACTGGGAATCTCCAGGTGACAGCACTGAACCAAGAATTTGTGTTTTGTCTAGAATATCAATACAAGAAGAAAACCAGTTTGGGCAAAGAGCAGTATCAAGTTTAAACAGTTTATCAGAGAAAAAGGAAGGACTATAGCTGGATGCAACATGCTTCATTATTCTAAATATCTTCCTGTTTTAAGCACATTATTTTAGGGCCTATGTGCTTCTGGCCCATAGGTCCTTCCTTATCTTTACCACACATCCCAGGGCCTATGTGCCATTGCCCTGCAAGACCCTTTATGATCTTTATCATTCATTCTTCTGATAACACAACCTTCTGTTTCACCTCCCAATAATGTTATCAAATTATGTTCTCATCAATGGATTAGTCCACTAATGAATTTAGAGCCCTCTAGATCAGCAACTTTCCCCAAAAGCCCATCAGCTGCCAATCAAGATTTTAACACTTGAATTTTAAGGGACATTTCAAATCCAAACCATAATACCTAGTACTCTAGCTTATTCAATCTTCATAATCATATTAATAAATGACAGGATGTTTTTTCTCCACCGAAAAGGGATTGAATCTAGAGCCTTTACAATGAGCTATGATTCTAGCTCATTTTTATTTATTTATTTTGAGACAGGGTTTCATTAAGTCCCTAAATTACCCATGCTGTGCTAGGACTCACTATCTTCTTGCCTCAGTCTCCCAGAGTGCTACAATTTCAGGTATATGTCACCATATCTGACTTTGGGTTCTATGATCATGAGTTAATTAATCAGTTCCTTGGATATGTGTGTATATTCTTTTTGATGTTTATACATACCATAAACATCAAAGGGTAGTAACACTGTACATTGAGAGTAGGTTTGATTTTTGGTTTATCATATTTTGTTCCAACTTTGATAAGTAACACTGAAGTTGACTAGAAAATCAAGCAAGAGTAAAAGTAAAGTGGCTGATGAGTAACCTCTTGAAAGCTTGAGCTCCTTCTGTAACACATAGATTAATTCCAAAGATCATTTTAAAGAAGGTTCAAAAGTGCACTGGCTCTGCTAAAAGACAACCAACAACATGGGAAAAAATCTTTACTAGCTGTTTATCAGACAAAGGGCTATTATCTGCAATATATGAAGAATTCAAACAGATCAGTCTCCCCAAGTTTAAAGACCCAATTCAAAAATGGGCATCTGAAATGAACAGACACTTCTCAGAGGCAGAAGTCAAAGCAGCCAAGAAACATATGAAGAAATGTTCAACGTCACTGGTCATTCAAGAGATGCAAATGAAAACAACACTGAGATTTCATCTCACTCCACAAGGAATGGCTGCTATTACAAAATCAACCAACAATAAATGCTGCTGAGGCTGTGGGGAGAAAGGAACCCTTCTCCACTGTTGGTGGGATTGCAGACTTGTGCAAACATTGTGGAGATCCGTGTGGAGATTTCTCAGAAAACTAGGACTAGGGGTCCCATTTGACCCTGCTATCCCCTGCTGGGAATATACCCAAAAGAATTTAAAAAATCACATTGGAAAGACAGATGCACACCCTTGTTCATAGCAGTTCGTGATAGCTCAATCTTGGAAACAACCCAAATGCCCATCAGTGGGAGAGTGGATAAAGAAGATGTGTGTGTTTTTTTAATAAAATGGAGTATTATTCTGTCATAAAGAATGACAAGATTGATTCATTTATGTGCAAATGGATACACCTGAAGGACATGCTAATGAGTGAAATCAATAGATCACAGATAGGCAAATACCAGATCTTCTCATTGATATGAGCACCTGTAGATGCAAATGAGCTCTAGAAAGTATGACAGTCTTTGTAGAATGGGAAATTTCCAAAGGAAATTTGGTGTGGGGATGTAATGAGGGGAAGGAATAAATATGATTCTGAAAGAAAATAAAAGAGCATGTATATAGGGGGTGGGGAGGTGTGGGTGGGTGGGGATATGGGTAAAAATGAGAATT
>PVIC010028610.1:0-23084 GCA_004025085.1 Thryonomys swinderianus
GACAGACCCTTAGCCAACCTTATCAAACAAAGGAAGGAAAAGGCTCAAATCCATGCTATAGGGAATAAAAATGGGGAAATCACCACAAATCCAGAGGAAATCCAAAGGATAATAAACATGTACTTTGAAAATCTATACTCCAAGAAGATGGAGAATCTAGAAGAAGTGCATAGATTCCTAGACACATATGAACTTCCAAAGCTGAATGAAGAGGATATAAAAATGTTAAACAACCCGATATCAATCTAGGAAATTGAAAATATAATGAAAAAGCTACCAACAGAAAAATCCCTGGTCCTGATGGTTTCACTGCTGAATTCTACAAAACTTTTAAAGAGGAGTTAATACCAGTACTCCTCAATCTCTTTAATGAAATTGAAAGGGAAGCAGTACTCCCCAAATCATTCCTTGAAGCAACCATCACCTTGATTCCAAAGGCAGGGAATAATCCCACCAAAAAAGAAAACTACAGGCCAATCTCTCTAATGAACATTGATGCAAAAATCCTCAGTAAGATACTGGCACACAGAATACAGAGAGTTAGCAAGAAAATCATGCACCCTGATCAAGTCGGATTTATCCCAGGGATACAAGGCTGGTTCAACATACGTAAATCAATCAATGTAATACACTATATTAACAGACTCAAGGACAAAACCATATGATTATCTCAATAGATGCAGAAAATGCATTTGACAAGTCCAGCACCCATTTATGATCAAAACCCTACAGAGAATCAGAATCCATGGACTTTATCTCAATTTAATACAAGCTATTTATGAGAAACCAACAGCCAGCATCATATTTAATGGGCAAAAACTGAAACCTTTTACACTAAGATCTGGAATGAGATAAGGATGCCCGCTGTCACTACTCTTGTTCAATATAGTGCCGGAAACATTAGCCATAGCAATCAGGGAGGACAAAGATATAAAAAGAATAAAGATAGGAAAGGAAGAAGTTAAACTGTCATTATTTGCTGATGATATGATACTCTATCTAGAGGATCCTACAAACTCAACCAAAAGACTGCTAGACTTAATTACCAGATTTGGTAGTGTTGCTGGATACAAGGTTAATGCTCAAAAATCAACAGCCTTTGTCTACACAAACAACAGACTCACTGAAAGAGAAATTGTGGAGTCAATCCCTTTCACAGTAGCACCCAGAAAAATGAAATATCTAGGAATCAACCTAACAAAGGAAATGAAAGACCTTTACTCTGAAAACTATAGGACTCTGAAAACTGAGATAGAAAAGGAAATCAGAAAGTGGAAAGATATCCCTTGTTCCTGGGTAGGGAGAACCAACATCATCAAAATGGCTGTACTTCCACAACAGCTATACAGATTCAATGCAATTCCAATTGAAATCCCAATGGTATACTTCACAGAGCTAGAGAAAATAATACAAAAATTCATCTGGAAACACAAGAAACCTAGAATAGCAAAAGCAATTCTAAGCAACCACAACATGGCAGGGGGTATTACAATCCCCAACTTAAAAGTCTACTATAAGGCCACTGTGTTAAAAACTGCATGGTACTGGCAAAATAACAGACTCAAGGAACAGTGGAATAGATTAGAAGGTGCAGAAACAACCCCGGATACACTAAGCCACCTTATCTTTGACAAAGGAGCAAACATCCTCAGTGGAGGGAAGACAGCCTCTTTAACAAATGGTGCTGGAAAAACTGGGCTTTAACCTGCCAAAAGCTAAAGCTAGACCTATCTCTTTCACTATGCACAAAACTAAATTCACAATGGATTTGAGACTTAAACATTAAAACAGAAACAATAAACCTGCTGGAAAACAGATCAGGTAAAACTCTTGGAGACATTGGCTTAGGCAGAGACTTTATGAATAAAACCTCTATAGCACAAGAGCTAGCAGAAAGAATTAACAAATGGGATCTCATCCTACTAAAAAGCTTCTGCACAGCAAAAGAAGTCACTGGCACTTCTAAAAGACAACCAGCAACATTGGAAAAAATCTTTACCAGCTGTTTATCAGACAAAGGGCTATTATCTACAATATATAAAGTACTTAAACAGATCAGCCTCCCCAAGTTTAAAGACCCAATTCAAAAATGGGCATCTGAAATGAACAGCAGCTAAGAAACATATGAGGAAATGTTGAACATCACTGGTCATTCGAGAGATGCAGATGAAAAAAACACTGAGATTTCATCTCACTCCACAAAGAATGGCTGCTATTGTAAAATCAACCAATGATAAATGCTGGCGAGGCTGTGGGGAGAAAGGAACCCTTCTCCACTGTTGGTGGGATTGCAGACTTGTGCAACCATGGTGGAGATCCATGTGGAGATTTCTCAAAAAACTAGGACTAGGGGTCCCATTTGACCCTGCTATCTCCCTGCTAGGAATATACCCAAAAGAACTTTAAAAATCACATTGGAAAGACAGTTGTACACCCTTGTTCATAGCAGCTCAGTTTGTGATAGCTCAATCTTGGAAACAACCCAAATGCCTATCAACTGGAGACTGGATAAAGAAGATGTGCGTTTTTAAAAAAAATAAAATGGAGTATTATTCTGCCATAATGAATGAGAAGATTTATTCATTTCTGTGCAAATGGATACCCCTGGATGACACGCTAATGAGTGAAATAAATTGATCACAGATAGGCAAATAGCAGATCTTCTCATTGATATGAGCACCTGTAGATGCAAATGAGCACTAGAAAGTGTGACAGTTTTTGTAGAATGGGAAATTTCCAAGGGAAATTTGGTGTGGGGATGTAATGAGGGGAAGGAATAAATATGATTCTGAAAGAAAATAAAAGAGCATGTATATAGGGGGTGGGGAGGTGTGGGTGGGTGGGGATATGGGTAAAAATGAGAATTGACTGTGTCATATATTGGTACAAATTCCCCAATATTATGTGTGATTGTGAGATGCATATAAATTGTACCAATAAAGAATTCAATTAAAAAAACGCTTTTACACAACAAAGAACATTTGCAACTGGGAATGTGACTGACAGATGAAAGGATCAGAGAGGGTGGGGATGGTGAGAGGAGGAAGAAAGAATTGTGGTGAGTTAGGCATATGTACCAATCCCACAGGATGAATGCAACCTTTGTGTGCTACAAATGTGTACTAATAAAAATAAAAATATTATTGGTACATAAATAACCTACAGAAAGGGCAGTGATCTTCAGGGTGCCTCCAATTAAGGTACTTGTTTAATTCCCTTGCCTTCCCTAGGTCCCAAGTTCGTGAGTTTCCCCAGCTGTTCATGATGGTACAAACATGTCTTTACAGAGCAAAACTGCTTTGAGCATCTCAGGTCCAAGCACCTACCTGCAGAGTCTACACTCTACCCAGAATGTCTAATACATGAATTTCTAGTGGAGTTAGGGGTTTTCTCTTTTCCTGAAATGTATTCCATGTACATGTGATAGTTTACATATTCTTTTCAAGGTAATCCATTATCTAGATATTTTGAGAGGCTTTGTAAAAGTAATGCAACAGTCCATTGTAATTCAGTTCTTATTACATATTCTTCCGAATAATTATTGATAAGAAAAATATAGCTGAGCCAAACAGTGCACATTGTATGAGCCTATTGGACATAATCACAACTATTATCAAATACCATTCTCCAGTACATACCTGGAGTTATGTAGAAATAAAAAGTGACAACTTAACTTTTGAGTTTTTTTTTTTAAATTTAAAGTGAATCACAAGGAGCCATGGACCACAGTTAAGGTACGATCCAGTAGAGATGGCATGTTAAGGACTGGGAGCAAGGAACAGCATGTAAAAAATCTAAATACATGGGTGAATAGTGCTAACTAGCCTGTAGGAATTCCACAAGAGTGACACTGAAGACCACTGCTTAGTATCAGTTATGACAGAGGCTATGAAGTACTCTGGCTTATTTTAGAGAGTTTAGCTGAGATGGGAGACCCTTATTAAAATTGAAGATCAAAGGTAGTTGATTCAATGGAAGATGATAAGGATTTATAGAAACAATAAATGACATTCAAATTAAGAAAATACATTCAAGACAAGAAAAAGGGAAGAAAATTGAAAATTTTGAACTTTAAAAATATTTAAAATAGTTATTTTAAAATGTTCTAAGATTTATGCTTAAATACAAGGCTAGGTTTTACACTAGTATAACAAACAGAGAAGAAATAGATAGTTACACTGGGTGGATACAGTTCAACCTGCAGTATAATTTAAGTGCCTCTGTCCTTGTCAGGGGCTAGAGTATTTTGGAAGCACTTAAAAACTAAATTGTCCTCTCAAAGTTAAAGCCATGAAGCTAACACATAATGAATAATAATGAGATGATGCAGGGATACCTTGACAGATTCAGGATGACTTCCAGATAAACAAGATGTGCCTATGTCTTGTCTGAAGGTACCAACATCACAACAAAAAAGAGATATGTCCATTAGAAAGAGTACAGGTGAGACATTTAAATTATTTTTTATTAGAAAAGGAGACTTCATAGGCCAAAACACAGACAATGCTAGTCTGAAACTTCTCAATAGGTTTTTACCTATCGGTAAGACCAACCATATGCTACTATAGATATTGAATTATATACTGGATTTGACAAAAGCTTCCATGGTTTAAATATGGCTTTGTCAATAAAAGGTCTTTGCTTGGAAATAATATCTCACACTCAATGTATTTACCGCTTCTGAAAATTGGGAATGATCCTATCACTTCTTTGCAAAGTTGTTGTGGATAAAACACCAGCTTTCAATAAATGTTACCTATCATTAAAAAAACCAAACCAAACCAAACCAAACCAAACCAAACCAAACCAAACCAAACCAAACCAAACCAAACAAACACACAAACAAGCAGTTGGAACTAGGATGATGTGTGGTGTTGGCTATAAAGATAGACAATAAACAAAAAGAAACATAACAGAAAACCAAGAAATATGCAACAGATATATTGTTAATTGATTTTTGGCAAAAGTGTTAAAACAGTTCAGTATGAGAAAAGCTAAGGTTTTCAATGCTGTTGCTAGAATCATCAGCTAAATCAATAAGAAGTTTTCAATTTATATTAGGCACTATTTTAAAAATGAAGAAATATCAAGTTTTGAGAGGTTCAACTAATTGATTGTGGCCACCTAGATAAGATCAGACCAGAATTTCTGGGGACAGGTGGATTCTGAAGTCTTTACCTTCTTATTATAAGGTCATGTTCTCTAGAAGCTGTGACCAGTGACTATTAATTTTACTTTTTAAATAACAACACTATGATAGGTGGGTTATAGATAAAATGTATTTGGAAAAACAAGTTCTCCATGAGTTGCTAGCAGAATGCACAGAAATGTGACTTTTAAAAATTTTAACAATATTTATTTTTAATTGTGAATATGCACGGGTATGGTGTGATGGTTCTGGGCATGTGTACAATGTGTAATCATGGAATCAAAGTACAGCAATTAGCATTTCTACCTCTTTAAACATTAATTGCTAGTCAGTTGTCTATGTTGGCCACCTTTGACTCCTTTCTTCTAGTTCACTGTGAAATACAAAATGGGTTGTCATGATTGGTGGTTACCACTGAGCTCTGGGCACCACGGCTCACCTCTGCCTCACTGGACTTCAGTTTTGTTGCCTGACCTCCCCTAGCCTCGCTTCCCAGCCCCTATGACTTCTGCACCACTGTGTTTCTGCACAGTCAGCTTTCTGCTTCCGCAGAGAGCAGCACTGTGTGTGTCTGTGTGTGTCTGTTTGGTCTCTCCTGCTTGGGACAGCATCCTTCACTGGGGGACTCCAAGGCCCAAATGGAGCAGTTCTCCTGGAGATGCACATTCAGGCCCCTCCCGAGGGCTGGCAGCAGGTGGTGCCCATCTTATGCCAGCAAGTCCTGTATTTTCAGGCATCTTTCACCTGCTCATGTGAACCTGGGCTGCCTTCACCTCCTCTCCATGCCCAACTGCAGATCCCTCTACAAGGCCGAAGTGACCAGGTTTTCCTCTTGGGGGCAGTCGCCTGTGTGGCAGTCACTCACCTGAGTTGAGGGGTGGTGGCAGCATCCACTCGATGAAGGGGTGCCGGTCGAAAGTGTTGGCGCGTTGGCACCTGAGCACATCTCCATCATTCTGGATCATGTCCACGATCTCCTGTGTCCAGGTTGTGCCTACAAGGGTCAAGTGCATGACTTGGTTATGGTCCTTGGTTGTCCACAGTTCAGTTCACCTTTACAGGTTGTGCACATCCTCTGTGTGCCACCCAGGGTGGGTGGGGTGCCCTGTGGAGTGCAGTACCCTGCACTCACTGTCCCTCTGCTGATAGCAGATGCTTCAGGAAATACCTCTGTTCTCCTATCCCTGTGTTCCTAACACATGTGTCTTGATTGTGGGTCAAATGGACAGAGCAGGTGCAGGGTCAGCCACACACTACTCTAACAAGCTATGTTCTTTTTTTTTTTTTTGAGACAGGGTCTCACTTTGTAGTTCAGGCTGGCCCTGAGCTCACTATGTAGCCCAGGGAAGCCTTGAACTCAGTAATCCTCCTGTCCCTGCCTCCCAAGTGCTGGGATTATAGGTGTGAGCCACCATGCCCCACAGCTATGCTCTTTTTAATTTAGTTTTTGGAGGCAGAGTCTCCCTTTTTGACCTTGAACTCCTGGTGATCCTCCTGCCTCAACCTCCTGAGTATGCAACCACACCCAGCTATTTTTCTTGGAAGAGACTGGCAGGAACAACTTCTTGCCCAGCTCCCACCTAATCTCTTTCAAATGAAGAGGTCCTCAAATGTCAGATGGTCATGTAGCTGCTTGTGGCAAGGGCTACATTATTCAGTCTTTCTTGAAGCTGGATGGGGCTAGGCCATATATATTGTGACATTGTCTTTAATGAAAGGTGAAGTGACTTCACGCCTTTGTTTTTACTTCCTTGTTGCTGTTTGGAATAGGTATGTGATGTCTGGAGCCACAGCCATCACATTGGACTGTAAAATCAAAACCACCCTGAAGCTGGGGACACAGAAATTTAGGAAGGAGCCAGGGTTTCTGATGACGGCACAGCCATTTTAGCTTCTCAGTCATGTGTCTTGCCTATGAGTCAGCATCCGGGGCATCTGTGAGCCATAGATACCAAGAGTGGAAGATAGGAACATGGATATCAGATAGGGAATCAGCACCCATTGCTAGATCCAGAGGGTGAGGGACCTATGAACCATTTACAGCCCCGCTGTGTCAGGAACTCAGTTTGGCTGCAAGGAACAGAAAACCCAAAACAACACCAGGAAGAGCAATTTGTGTGAGTGGAAAGCAGGTGGTACTGGGGAAGTTGCTGCTGGGGTCAGGGTGGCTCAGCCAGGAGAAGCAGGAAGAGGTGTGCACCTTCGACGGGCAGATCATCTGCAGCCTTGGAGGGAGCAGGTCGGGAGAGGCCCAGAGGGTAAGAAAACTCAGGGCCACTGTGAGTAGACAGGGACTCAGGGGACCGCATGACCTAGAACTCCCAGTGGATCCAGCTTCCCTGCTGTGTCCAGCACCACCAAGTGTGTACAATCAAAGCTCATCCCTCACTGGGGCACTGTGGGGGTGGGAGCGCCATGGTTCCCAGTCTGCATCTCCATTCCTTCCTGTTGCAACCTTGCTGTCTTGCAAGCTCCTTGAGATCCTGCTGACTGCCAACTCTCTTTGGGTGCACAGTGCACTCGGGTGGGTCTGAATCTCCTCCCAGTACCATTATCAGGACATGAGCACAGGGTCAGCAGAGGGACCAGGGTCCCTACAGGGGACCCTATATCAGCCACACTCCTTGTCATTCACCAACCCCCGGCTGCAGGGTCTGTACTTTCATGGTCTCCCTCAGGGACTCACAGACAAAAGGGTCCCTTGTGCAGGAAGGGAGCCACAGAGAGGGGTGCTGTCATCTTTCTGGGACTAGTCCAGGAGGAAACTGCATTTTCTAAGTTAGGGTCCATTTCAGGTGTGCCTTCTGTGACAAAGAAGGCGATGTCCACCTGCTGGGCTCACACCCACCTGCCTTTGCATAGGTTGCGATGAGGAGGTCATCTGGCTTCGCCTGGAAGTTCCAGATTTTGTCCCAGTTGTCGCTGACCAGCTTGGTCAAGAGGATGCCATTCACTTCCTTGGTTTCTGGATGTAGGTATTTTCCCTCCAGGTGGAGGTCTTTCATTTGTTCCAGCGACATCTTGGTGGGCAGGTCTGGCAGGTTCTTAAAAAGAGGGGAACCTTGTCATTTCCAAGAGGAGAATCACTCCATTGGGGTGCCACTCTCTGAGGGTTGGAAGAGACCATGGCAGAGTCCTCACTGTGTCTATATAACCCAACTGGGAAAGTGAGGCTGGGTGTTTTAAAGAGCTGTCATTTTGCCCTTGGCTTCATCCAGCAGCCACAGAACTGCATCCTCTCATGGTGACTCCATGTTGCCTGACACCTCCTTTCCCTTGCCAAGCACCTGGCCCTGCTGGGATGGCTCTGTGTGTGTGTGCCAGGTCTCTTAGGGGTGGCCGCTTGATCCCCACCGTTCACAGACAGGGACACATGAGAGGCTATACAGGGCTGCCAGAGACTAAGAAATCTACTCTCTTTCAATGTCTTTTATAACTAACGTTTCTTTCTTCTAGTTTTGAAAATGTTTTCATCTTTTTTGCCTTAAACATTAAGGGATAGTAGAAGTAAAACCTTTTGAGGAAGCATGAAAAACCATTGAAAGGCAACAGGAGATTCATACAAAGTGTCTGCTGCAGTCCCAAAGGGCAGCCAACTCTTCATAATGAAGAGCTACAGGGGTGAGGCCACCTGAGCCATGTTCTGAGTTAGCTGTCCAGTATAGCCTGGATGCCTGGATGCCTGGATGTCTGGATACCCGGATACTCAGCAATCTGGGCTGCTGCCATGTGGTCCCCCACCAATGTGACCTGGGGAATATTCAAGTGACCGTGGTCTGTCTGAACTGAACCATGAGGACATAACTAGGTACATCCAGGGGGTGGGGCATTCTCGGAGACCATGAGCCTCTGTCCTCCACAGGAGTCAATACCATGTGTCAACTAACAGCAAAAGGAAACAGTGGTTTGGGCCCACTGGACATTTCTAGTCAAGAAGACTGAAAAAGTCACCCCAGGTGGACGGGATTCTGAAGTGGGACGACTGCAGAGACGCTGGGCAGCTGTGGTCACTGGTGTGTTCAGTGGTCCTGTGGCTGGGAGGACGGCGTTCCATTCGGAGATCACCATGGGCACAGCTTCCACACCCACGGATGGCTGACACCACAGCGTGCCTCTGGGAACATGCTCGTGTGCAAGGCCTGCACCCATACAGGTGCCAGGGTGTGTGCAGCACAATTTCAGTGCACCTCGGATGGTGCTTATTTTTTCTTTTGGCACTGTTTCCTCACCTTTTCTGTAGGCTTAACCTTTTCTAAATAAAATTATGTGAGAAAAACAAGAATCATTTGTTGGTCAGACTGCTTGCTGAATGTGAATGTGAGCTGCCCATGCATGTGACAGGCGGCCTCTGACCTTGGTGAGCAGAGCTTCCCTCCTCCCTCCAAGGGACATGCCCAAGAGAGCGTGTCCTGCTGCAGCGCATCCAGGGAGAGTCCCTGGCTCTCTCCTGGACTCCCCCACGGTGTGTAGTTCTGGCCTGCCCTCCACCCACCCCCCTTCCCGGGAGTCCAGCACTGGAGGGAGGTGACAGAGCTTCCACTGTGCCTCCTTGCGACCAGGCTGTCGGGAGAGAGGATGGCCGTCTCCATGCAGTCGATTGACTCTCTGACAGGCCTGGTCTGTGTGCTAAGCGCCGATGTCTGCATCTTTAAACCCCACTGCTGAAGTTCTAATGGTTCCTTTCCTGCCAGTGGCTCCTGAGGTGGTCTGCGACCTGGGGTGCTGGGTTTGTTTCCTGTGGGCATGAGCGTCAGCAAACATTGTGCCCTGGAGCAGGGCGCTCCGTTGAGGCAGGTATGAAATACCCACAGGGGCCTGGGACAGGGCTGACGTGGGACTTCACGTCCATTTTTTGTCTCGGGTGTACTGGGTCAGTGTGCTGTGTGACTGGATTTAAGACACAGGCCACATTATCCTACCATAGGGAGATTTCTTTTACATGTACGGCTGGGGACAGTGAGCCTCCTCATTGTACCCGGTCAGGGACCGATTTCTGCAGAGCCCCTGAAGAAGGCATGTTTGTAGTAAGTGCTCATTTCCAGCTCCCTTCCCTGAGGACCCAGGATTGGCTCTCACTGGTATTAGAAAGCTGGATCCCATGCCAGGGGCACAGATGTTAGCACCCAGCCAGGTACGCCCAGCTCGCCCTGGGTGGGCAAAAGCCTTGGAGCACCCAGCCAGATGCCCCATCCCTCAGTTGGCATGGGGTTCAGCCATGTTGTTCAGGGGGTGATGTCCTTCTTTCTGGGGCCTCAGAGTGTCCTTTCCTCTGTCCACTCCCAGATCCATGTTTAGAAGAATGCTTGTTGTGTATGTGGAACTTTTTGGTGTTTGGGAATAGATTTTAAATCATCTGATCAGAACCGGAAGTTTCTTAATTCATTATTTTTGACTTAGGTGAAAATCATTTTATTTTGTCTGTGAACTGGAAGAATTTGGATATATGTTTTGTTTTTTAAAGTTCTTATATTGAGTCAAAAAATAATACTCACTAAAAATACATTCTGTTTTAGAAGTGAATCTGATTTTGAGAGAAGAGCCTCAGTGGCACAGAAAAGCGGTGAGATGTGACAAAACTGCCAGGGAAATGGAGATCACCTGGTTGCAACCCCTGACCCTAGGACCGCCCTGGCTGCTCTGTGATGGCACAGTGTGTGGCCGACCTTTCTGTTAGTGCTGAGGGCTTTGAACCTGCAGCAGGCCCTGGGAGAGGAGGGCACCTTTTTTTCTAGAGAGGCAGTGTGCATCCTGCTGGCTCTCCTCCCTGCAGATCAGCCAGCTGGGCTCTCCCCACAGGAAGGTGGAATCCAGACTGGGCAGGCTCTGGTCCTGGGTAGCAAGGGTGTCAGCCCATAGCATCCCTGGAGTCCCTGGGCCTCTGGGTCTGGTAGGTCTGTCGCACAGTGCTTGGCCAGGGAACCAGCATGACATGTTCCCTGCGGACACCTGGTCTAAGCCATCAGTGTAGGGGATGCCAATGAGCCTGGCAGGCCAGGGACATGTCTCATTTCCAAAGCCAGCTTTTTACTGTGTAATCACACACTTCCACTCGGGCTCAACGCTGTCTGGGGGCCTGAAGCCAACACAGTTGCAGTGACTTCATGGGTGGCCATGATGGGGCCCCTGTGCCCTGTCCCTCTCCCTCACCTGCAGTGGCTCCTGCTCTGAGTCTCTGGTCCTGCTGGAGTCCAGCAGCTGAGATCACAGAACATCCTCAGCCCAGCTGTGCCAGGCTACAGTGCACTATCTATGTGGCTCCATAATGACACCAACTTGTCACTGGGGAAGAGTGACACTTTCAGGAACCTCTGAGTCAGGAACTCTGAGATCCAGGGACATCAGAGAAGCCACTTCTGCCTCTGCTATATCCCTTGTCATGGCAATGCGGTGGGGTTGCCAGGGTGCTAGGTCTCCTGGGTACATTGGCATCAACCTGACTGGCTAGGGTCTCACTGTGCCTGGGACTCCTGTGAAGTCACCTCCCACCCTCTGGGAAGGGCTGTGGGACCTGTCTGTGAATTCAGGCTGTCAGGTGGGATCTTCAGTTGGCTCAGGAAGCCTCTGAGGCCAGAAGAAGGGCAGGTGAGCAGGTCAGCTCTGCTCCGCAGGCCCGGGCACTCTGTCCCTGCTCAGCCTGTGCTGCCCCTGAGCCCCAGCCCTACGAGCTGACAGCAGCAAGTGGCTCCATGTGACTGTGTGGCCAGGCAGCTCTTGTCAGGGGCTCTCTGTCTCAGAGGGAACATTCCTGGCAGGTGGCCTGTGGGGTTTCAGTTTACCTTGAATCAAAGACCCTTGAATGTAATGAGGCCACTGTAACACCCACATAATGACCCTGGAGAAATGAGGGCTCAAGTCAAAGAAATAGTTTTTCTCCTTGATAGCTTTGAGACACATTCTGAGAAACAGCCACTTCCCTTCCTCATTTGCAGACCTGGGTCTTCCAGTCCTGGCACAGCCCGGAGCCCTCAGCAAGTACTCACCAGATTGCAGGCCTGGCGACCGGGTGCACTCTTTGCTTTCTGCTCTGCCTGCAGCGACCTTGTTGTCTGTAGACCTCAGGATGGTGTTGCTCTCTTGTGCAACGGTGGAGGCCTGCTGGACCGGTTTTGTGCTGATCTCATCCCTCCGGCCCCAGATATAGGGGGAGGAAGGCGCATGGAACAGGCTGCAAACTACGGCGAGGTGAAACGAGGGTGAGCAAAGAGCCCTGGCCCTGAACATCAGTGACCTTGCGGGCACATCTGACCTTTGTCCCAAATCCTGTCCTGTGTCTGCCCAAGAGCTCCCAAGTTGGAAATGGCAGGAAGTAGTATCCCTACCCTGCCAAAGATTTGATCAAGCAAAGATTAAGCAAAGATTAGGAACAATGAATCCTCAAGATCCTTTGCACAGTTGTCCAGTCGCCTCCAACAAAGAGGAACTGGGGGAAAGATAAACTCATTTGCCGTCCCTGTTTTATGCTGTATGTTGCATTCTGGAAGAGTACGAGTTAAAGGTTAAAAATGCTTTTAAATATTTCCTTGTTTGAGGTCCATTTTCCATTCACTGATTTTGCAAACTGACTATTTGATTTGGTTTTGCTTGATCTACTTTTGCAACATGTCCTTGTGGGCACACTGCATGCTTCTCTTACAATTTGATAATATTTATGGCTTTCATTTGATAAGGCTGAAGTTACCTCTCCCTAATGTTATTTTGTATGTGATTTTATTCTACTTGCAGTTTAAATGGCACTAAAATTTTAAAAATTAGACTGGAGGGGCTGGAGGATTAGCTCAGTGGTTCTGGTGCCTGCCTCGCAAGTGCAAGATCCTGAGTTCGATTCCCGGTAACCACATACAATGCTGGGTGTGGAGACTCATGCCCACGAGCAATCAATACCACATACCACAGTGCTGGGCATGGTGGCTCATGCCTGTAATCCCAGTGCTTGGGAGGCAGAGACAGGAGGATTGCTGAGTTCGAGGCTTGCCTGGGATACATAGTGAGCTCAGAGCCAGCCCAAACTACAAAGCAAGACCCTGTCTCAAAAAAAAAAAAAAATTAGACTGGATTGGCATATTGATTTTTTTTTTGAGACAGGGTCTTGCTTTATAGTTTAGGCTGGCCTTGAACTTACTATGTAGTCCAGACAAGCCTTAAACTCAGAAATCCTCCTGCCTCTGCCTCCCAAGTGCTGGGACTACATTCATGAGCCACCGTGCCCATCTATGTGTTGATTTTACTTGTGGCCACCGTGGCTTGCCAAAGGATGTAAGCCAAGCAACAAACCCACAAGGCTCACTAAGGCTGATATGCAGGGCCCTGAGTGTCATTCTAGAACTAGAAACTATGCCACTGTTTCGCTGGACACTCAGGGTCCTTCCTTCCTTTTCAGGTAAGAAACCCAAAGACCAGAGAGTGTCCAGAACACAGGGGCACCCAGACACCTGGGCCTGGATTGAAGCCCTCGGCTGGGGCCCAGAACATCAACAGAGAGCAGGGAGATCTCACCTGCACGGGGTCAGTGTGGCTTGATGCTACTCTGAATGGGCAAAACTTGGTCTGTTTGGCCTACTGAATTCACCAGATCTTAAAGCAATGATTTGTAAATGAAATTAGGAAACCCGTAATTGTCTAAATACATAAACCATACTTCAAATTTTAAAATGCTAAATAACAATCTCTGAAGCCAACTACATTAAATGTGTATATTCAGAAATTTAAAACTAAGGTACTTGCTCTAAAGAGTTAGATTTACAAATATTGTGTTTGACCTCAGAAAGGCATGTTCACTTGTGAAGCAGCTGAATTGGTTCTGCCATCAATTATGGATATTTAGGACTTCCAACTGGACCAGCCAATGGGAGGGGAAATGACCAAAGGAGGCCAGACTGGCACTCACCTCTGTAGCACACATCTAGAATGGAAAGTGCATTTGTGGGCAGTGTGGAGTGAAGGAGCAGAGGCACTTATTCAATAATCAGAATTAGGTAACCATTGAGTGTTTATTTTTGGTTCAAACTTCATAAGTTAGACAGGTGGTCTTCATTTGTTCACCCACTGAAACACTTATCCATCCATCCTCCCACCCACCCACCCCTCATCCATCCATCCATCCATCCTTCCACCCCTCCATCCATTTACCTGTTCATCTTTCTGTCCATCCAACAGTGGCTGAGTGCCTTCTATGTGGTAGGCACAGTTTATTTTTTTTTCTATACTGGGGATTAAACTCAGGACCTTGCACTTGCAAGGCAGGTGGTAGCACCTCTGAGCTAAATCCTTGGCCCTAGTAGGGACAGTTCAACTGATGGTGTGGAGAAAATTTTCTAACCTGGTGCATAGTTACCTATTCATAGTTACTTATTTATAGTTACCTATTTATTCATAGTTACCTATAAATAGGTAACTTTAATAAACAGTTATAATACCTATTTATAGGTAACTGTGAATAATGTTTCAGCAGGTGCTATGCTGTGAAGAAAACAAGGAGTGTTAGCAGTGGGGATCAGTGGGCAATGGTCAGGAAGTCATGGGAATCCTTTGTGAGACTGGTAGAGTTCAAACCTACAGGAGTCAGGCTGGCAAAGGTTGTGGCAAGGGCATGCCAGACAGAAAGAGTGCAGATTCTGAGTCATGGGCCTTTCCCTGCTCCTGGAACACAACCGGGTTTGAGCACATGTGATCATGAGGGGCTGGTGGCAGAGAGATCAGGAAGTCGGGCAAGGATCAGGCCATGCAGGCTTTGGGACAGGGAGAATATTTGGGTTTCATCTCAAATCAAGAAGGGCCCCTTGGGTGGTTTAAATCTCTTGCTTAAAATCGGGTTGATATTTATGTCTAGAGCTCACATTGGCTGCTGCTGGAGGACCCTTTGTGAGGGGCTGTTTTCCAATGGTGAGACCAGCTTAGAAATTCTGTAGTCAATTAGGTGCTCACTAGAATCCACTCTGCTTTGGAATAATGCTAACAGGCACTTGTTTCATTTTTATAGTTTTGCTTCACATTTAAAGTTTGGCAGTGGTTGTGAGAACAGGTGCTCCTGCTGGTGCTGTGGAAAAGCATCACTGACCCCTGTTCTCCTCCAGGAAAGGGAAGTTCACAGATCTCAGCCACTGCACCTTGGCCCTTTCCCAGGGCAAGCACCTGTTAGGTGTGTCAATTTCCCCAGGGGCCACCTGGTGGGACCGTGGTTTCTGTGCACAATGGAAGTGGTTTTAGGGAAGTTTGCCTCACTGCTGGTTTCAATGTGGAGCTTACTAGGTTTCATCACTGGGAGGTAAACTTGATCCCATGTGATTACAGAGGATGAAAGTATCATTTGCCTGATGGGGAGGAGGACAATACACTCTGAGCCTGTGAGCAGGTGGGGGGCAGCTGGAACGGCTGGGTTGGTCACTCACAGACTTCCTCCTTCCTCACAGCAAGGAAGGGAAATGAAAGGCACCTTGAAGAAAGGCACAGGACTATAATTTTAGTATAACTTAAACCTATATTGGTAAACAAGCAGTAAAAAATAATTTGTGAAAAAGTACTTGGGGGGAAAAGTGACCTTTTGGGAAGTGTCTTACCTGCCTCCAGGAAGTGCACTGTCTGAGAAGACCTCTGTGCACCTCCAAGGTCTGGGCCTGGCACAGCAAAGCAGGCAGTTGGAAAGGAACCTTGGACTTTGCTCCTGGTGCCTAAGCCAGGTGGTGGTGGGCGGGGTACATGAGCCTGGTCCAGAGGTCCCGAGAGGACCTGGATTTATGTTGGCCTTAGTTGGGGACTCATGGTGACCTAGATCTCTTCCTTGCACTCTGGAGTCAGGGCTCCTAGATGTGCTTTGCGCTCTCCTTTTTGGTTAGGCAGGAAGATGAGCAGTGAGGTCCCCCTCAGTTCTGAGCCTCTCCTGCATACTGGGAGGAAACCGGGCAGCCCAGGCAGAGTCAAACATAGCACAGCTGTCAGAGGGCTTCCTCCAGCTGTGTCCCTGCCCAAGGCTTAACTTCTCATTGCTCAGAGTGCAGCTGCATTTAGAAATGATATCTTTAGAGATAATTATGTTAAATAAGGTCTTTAGAGTGAACCCTTGGCCTCCAGGACTGGCCTCCTTAAGAAGAGATGAGGATTTTCTATTTCACAGTATCTATCATACTTTTAGAACTCATTTGCATCTTCAGATTCTCATACCAGAAAAAAGATACGTTATTTACACATCTGTGACCTATTTATTTCCCTTATTAGTATGTCCTCAAGGTATGACCATTTGAGTATAAATGATCCAAGCTTATCATTCTTTATGGCAGTGGAAAAAATTGAGAATCAACTTGTGTCATACATATACTAGTACAAATTCTTAACATTGAGTGTGATCATGATGTGTATATAAAATGTACCAAGAGAAAATTCAGTTAAAAAAGGAGAGATGAGAACACTGATGGGCACTGAAGGTAGACATATGAGGACTCAGGGAGATGGCAACCACCAACCCAGGGGGCCTCAGGGGGACCAGCCCTGGAACACCCCATCTTGGATTCTGGCAGCAGAACTGTGAAACACAGACTTCTGTGTGTGAGCCGAGCCCTTCTGTAGAAGTGTCAGGACCTCGCCCTCGCTTCCCCCTCAAGGTGCCATCCTTCTCTGCACCCTTGACCTGGGTTGCTTGGTGCTCCTGTCTGGGGGACTGAGTGCTTATGAAGAGCAAAAGGCACCACTTGAGAGGCTATTATCATAGGTAGGAAAGCTAGTCAGACACGTGGTAGGTAGATAGTTTAGGGCCAGCCCTAGAAAGGCCCATATGGAGGACAATCAAGGAGACCTTCACTGAAAATCAACATTACCAAAGGAGAAAATTGCCCCACCCACACAAGATGAATTGCAGTGACTGATATTTCTGGGGTGGAGGGCCAAGACCTTTACCCACCTAGAAAAGTCTCCTGACTAAAGACCCCATATGCTTGCTATATGAGTTTATTTCTCATTGGATCCTCATCTACTCAGTATTGCCTAAGCAACAATACTCATTGTAATCTTATTGGTTGAATATGGTTTTATCCATTTTGAGATTTCTCATTGTACCAGTATTACCTAAGTGACTATATTTAAAATGTTACTGGTTGACTGCATTTTTTTTTTTTTTTGAGACAGGGTCTTGCTTTGTAGTTCAGGCTGGCCCTGAGCTCACTATGTAGCCCAGGCAAACCTTGAACTTAGCAATCCTACTGTCTCTGCCTCCTGAGTGCTGGGATTACAGGCATGAGCCACCACACCTGGCACTGTGGTATGTGGTATTGATTGCTGGTGGGCGTGAGCCACCATGCCCAGCATTGTATGTGGTTACCTGGATCGAACTCAGGACCTTGCACTTGCAAGGCAGGCGCTGGAACCACTGAGCTAAATCTCCTGCCCAACTGCAATTTTTTTATATTAAACGGTGGAAGTTTATTCATGTGCATGAACTCCACTTCCCAGTGAAGTGAAGCACCAAACTGAAGCTATGAGGGGTTTTTAAAGAAAAAACTGGTGGTTACAGAAATAGGGTAAATGGTAGTCACATCTTTATCTTTGTAGACCACAGCTGCAAGGACAAAAGTCTGGTTATCTTAACAGAGTATCTTAACAGAATGTACAGTTTTATAATTTACAGCTATCTCTACAATATACCCCATACATCTGTTCCAGGGAGATTATCTCATTTTTTGGGAAGAGTTGTGCAAGTAAGGTTGCACAGCACAGTTTGCAGTTAGGTAAAAGATTACATTCCTAAGGCATTGTCTGCCCAGAGGTAGGGAGTAACATAACATGGAGTAACTCTGGTTACGTGAGTCTTACATTTCCCACTGGTTTTTGTACATAATCAAGTCTTTGATTCTTCATTCAATTTATAATATTCTTCTGTAAGAGGTTCATACATTTGATGTAACATTATAATTTTTACATTATTGACTTGACTAGAAACAAAGTAATATGATGGAGTACACAGGGTTCAACTAAAAGAATAAGAACTAAGATAATCAAGGGGCCAGCTATGGTGAATAACAGTGTAGTTAGCTAAGATGACTAGTTAAAAAGAGATTTGTACCAGTTTTGATCTTTTTATCCTATGTATTTGGTTTTGAGGTTTTCTCTGACTAGGGCCAGTGTGTCTCTAATGGCTCCTGAATAGTTAGCATAGAAACAACAGGTTTCTCCTAAGGCTATACAAAGTCCCCCTTGTTTCATAAAAAGCAAATCAGGCCCATGTTAATTTTGCAATACCACCTCAACTAGGGAATCTACCTGTTTTTCTAACCTTTATATTGAATCTCCTAAATAACCTAGATCTCTACCTACTTGATGGCTAAGGGCTTTAAAATTAGAATCTTGGAGGATAAGAGAGGAGGTGCCTCTGGCTGCCAATCTTGTTATGCCTAGCTCAACCAATGCTGGGATCAGGACAGGGGCTGTTCTTTTTACTTGGTATTGGTGAGTAAGGTTCAGAGATTCTTGTCCTTCCATCCCATTATAATGTAAGACCTGGGGAAGTATATAAACAATAATACAGAGGAGTGAATCTCATTGCTCCAAGAACTTAGATTTTGGTATACACTGGTTGATGCCTTCTGCACAGGAAAACCACACATCTTCAGGTGTGATTACTGGTTAGAACTGGTTAGATACTGGTTAGAACAATCTGCCGAATGATTTGTTATAGTTATGTTACACAAAGGCTGATAGTAAGGGAGTAAAACATAGCCTTAACCTGTTAAGCAGGTTCCTCTCCTCTGTACATCTCTTATGGTTCAAGAGAGTTTGCTCTAATTGCAGTCAGTAGACCTATCAGAGAATGGAGAAGCTTGGGTTCCTATTCCTATGCAATAAGGAGGCCTAGGGTCAAGTCATAACCAACAGTCTTTAGGATTTTCTGGTTTACTAGCATTTATCAGTTTGTGTATTTGCTATAGTGTTTCAAGCCTGGGGTGTAGAGGAGTTACTAACAGGCTCTTCAGTTACAGGAGGTAAAGTAATATAAGGTATGGTCTGAGGCTGAGTAGGTCCCTCTTTGGGTGTGGCTGTTGGGGCCGGTAGGGCTATTAGGCCCTATAGGTTGAGGGATCTGATAGGTGGATTTTGTATTGTGAATTCTGAGCCTGAATCCAACATGGAAACATACTATGCCTAGCATGTTTGTCTTGTTTTCCACCTAGAGTTGGATAATGATTTAAGTAGGAAAGTTACCTGGTAATGCCCTCCTGTGGGTGGCTCCAGTACTGGGGGATTGCTTCTGTTGACTCCAATTTTTAGCTGCCTTAACAGTGGTGGGGGGTCACATTTAACCAGGGGTCTGGCACCTGTACTGGCCAGAGGACAGTAGACACACAATCCCAAATGCTGCAATGATAATTTTTCTAGTGTCACTGCCACATGTGTGGTCATCATTAGCTGGACATAAATAGAATTGGATAGACTGCCTGCTTAGGTAACAACCAGCTGTAGGGTTGAAGTCAGCTCAAACAGATCATAGAGACTAATGTTTAACTTGAGGGTCATTTGGTCTGGGCCTTGAGATACTTGGAAGATGACTTGCCCACTAGAAGTTAATCTTAGTTCTTAGACGGCTTTGCTGGGAGCATAGAGATTATTATCAGCATTTACTGTTTTACAATTTATAAGCAATGACATTAATAACATCAGAGACAAAACTAAACTTGGTGCTGGAGACTTATCTTTTGGTCACCAAGTTGGCTAGTAACCTTCCATTTACACCCTGGTGCATCCTCCAGGGTGAAGTTTGCATGTCTGTGATGAATCCATGGTGTGATGCTGACTACGTTTTGACCTGATAGCATCACCCAAATCACAGGATATGGTCCCTTCCAGTGAGGTTTGAACACTTTGGTAGAATGTCGCTTGATCAAGACAAGGTCACCCAGCTAGAATTTGTGTTGGAGACAGTCTTTGTTGTTACTATTAGGTTTGGCCTCTGAATGATGCTCTTGATTTCAGTTTGGAGCACCTGCAGGGTTATAGGGATTTGATCAGATTATGATTACAAGACTCAGATACAGTCTCTAAATTAGCAACAGACAGTAGCAGTGGTGGTTTGCCAAACATTATTTCATAGGGAGTAGACTTGTTGATGTAGGGAGTACATACTTTTTTTTTTTTTTTTGAGACAAGGTCTTGCTTTGTAGTTCAGGCTGGCCCTGAGCTCACTATATAGTTTAGGCAAGCCTCAAACTCAGCAATTCTCCTGCCTCTGCCTCCCAAGTGTTGGGATTACAGGTGTGAACCACCATGCCCAGCTCTAACTCTTAACATTGTCAAAGGGAGGAGATCTAACCAAATAGTGCCAGTTTCAAAAACTAACTTAAAATTTCTTTTAAAGTTCTGTTCATTCTCTCAATTTTTCCCTGACCTCTGTGGCCTGTAAGCACAATGTAACTTTCATTCAATATTGAATGCTTTTGCCACTAATTGAAAGACTTTGGCCGTGAAGGCTGGGCTATTATTGGATTCCAGGAACTGTGGGAGACCAAATCAGGGGATGAGCTCTTGTAGCAGCTTTTTTAAAAATTGAATTCTTCATTGGTACATTTTATATACAGCTCACAATCAGGCACAACACTGGGGAATTTGTACTAGTATATGACATGTTAATTTTCATTTGTACTTACATCCCTACTCATTCCTCCTCATACACATGCTCTTTTATTTTCTTTCAGAATTATATTTATTCCTTCTCCTCATTATGTTCCCCCACTTGTAGCAGCTTTTTAGTTACTATCTGAATGTTTTTTCCTTTTGTTGGAAACACTTCCACCTATCTAGAGTAAGTGTCGACTCAAACAAATGGGTAACTGTAGCTGCGGCTTGGTTTTCTCAGTGAAGTTGAGCTCTCAAAATTTACTTGGATGATTTCTTCTCTGGTGAACACCTGGCTCTCCATGTTTGGGCCTGGAGTTGACAGGAGCACAGGCTTGGCATCTGTTGCAAATGTCTTGGAGCATGTCCAAGAGGTTTGGGATCAGGAATTAATGATGCAGGAGGAGCCTTATTTTCTTTTCACCCAAGTGAGTGAGTTGGTGGACTTGGGTTGCCAACTGTCTGCCAATGGCTTGTGGCAGATAAATGCAACCATCTGGATGGATCCACCAGCTTTCATATCATCGAGGTCACACAGCTTGGTGGCATGCTGGTCATGGTGTACAGGGGGCTAAGCGAGTTGATCTTGGACAAGAGCATCTGTACCTCTAGTGTATCAGGGCCGGGATGCAGTGGGAGTGGGAAGCTGAGGTAGAGAGAGGCCTGCGGTATCGTAGGACATGTGGGCATGGTCAGGTGGTAGAGAGCATGTCTGCTGGGATGGGATTTGGAGCTCACAGTGGTGGTGGTGGCTGCTGTGGCTGGTGCCCATCCTAGGTAATAGTGACTGTTAGCTTGTGGCTTGTACAGGTAGTGTAGCCATGCCCCCATTTTTTTTTTGTGACTTCTCTTGCTGTTTGGTCAGTGTGTGGTGAGGCCACAATAATCAGTTCATGGTTTAGGCTCTTTATTGACTAGCAGGGCTGCTGCTGCAATAGCTGTGAGACAGGGAGGTCAACCTGCAGCTACTGAGTCAAGTCTTTTAGACAAGTAAACTACTGGCCATTTCTAGGGGTTCCAGAGTCTGACTTAGGATCCCTTTAACTACTCCCTTTTGTCAGGGAGAGCTAATATGGTGACTTCTGTGAGGGCTTGCTTTAAGGCATCATACTTCTTTTGCTCAATTTCATTTCAGACCGGGGGGCAGATCCACACTGTGGCTGCAGACAGTGGCCTAGCAATTTCAGCAAACCTAATCATCCACAATCTGCAATAGAATTCATGAACCTGTTTCTTCATGGTGGCTATCTACAGTCATCTGCTGCTACTAATAAATCTACATACTGAAGCAGAGTCACTTCTGTATGGGAGTCTCAGAATGGAGCCACGTCTCTATTTAGGGGCTCATCAAACAGTATGGGAACATTTTTTGAAACGTTTGAGGCAGTCAAGTCCAAATCAGTTGCCCTGAGAAATCTTTCTCAGGGTCAGTCCATTCAAAAGCAGACAAAGGCTGCTTTACTTTAGCTAAAGACAGGTTGAAGAAAGCATCCTTTAAGTCTAATACAGTGTACATGTCATGCTGTGATGACAGGAGACTCAGTAGGGTGTAAGCATTAGGTAGAGTGGGATAGATTGTCTCCACCTATTTGTTTACCTCTCATAGGTCTTGAACCAGGTGATAATCATCAGTCCCAGGTTTTTGAACTGGAAGGAGCTATGTGTTCTAAGGAGAATGGCAGAGGATTAGAATCCTTGTGTCCATGAGGTAGTCAATGTGGACTTTAATCTTTTGTCTGACTTCAGTTTTTTTTTGAGACAGGGTCTTACTTTGTAGTTCAGGTTGGCCCTAAGCTATGTAGCCCAGGCAAGCCTGGAACTCAGCAATCCTCCTGTCTCTGCCTCCTGAGTGTTGGGATTACAGGCATGAGCCACCACGCCGGGCACCTGGCTTCAGTTTTGATGGAGTACTGTTGCACTGAAACAGAAATAGAATTTGCCAAGAGTGAAACAACAATGGGGGGTTCATGACTCACCAGACCAGGTGGATTTGTTGTGGCTCAGACCTGGGGGAACTTTGACCTGAGATCTTCCAGTAAATCTACAGAGATTTGTCTGGCAACAGAAGATATTCTTCTGACAGGGGGCAAGTGACCATTATCTGAGCAGGCTGGGTTGCATGACCCAACTGCAGATTTGCCTTATCTTCAGAGGTGGAGAAGTGAGTTCCAACTTTCTGAGGAGATCCCTGCCCAGGAGGGGGTGGGGACATTCAGGTATTACTAGGAATCCTTGTGGTAGTCCATTTATAGCCTGAGTCTTACCCCTTTAGGACCCTCACATACTGAAAAAGAATAGTTTAATATTTCTCTGTACCCATGTATGGTATATTATAATAAAAGGCTCA
>PVIC010028611.1:5155-23187 GCA_004025085.1 Thryonomys swinderianus
AGTTCGATCCCCGGTTACCACATATAATGCTGGGCGTGGTGGCTCACGCCTGTAATCCCAGCACTCGGGAGGCAGAGACAGGAGGATTGCTGAGTTCGCGGCGGCTAGCCTGGGCACCATAGTGAGCTCAGGGCCAGCCTGAACTACAAAGCAAGACCCTGTCTCCAAAAAGCAAAAAAAAAAAAAAAAAAAAAAAAAAGAAGTGCGTCCTCCTTCCTGATCCCTGAGGACTGTCCATTCTCTTTGTGTGTAGGGGTTTTGTTGGTAACTCACCCTGTCTGTGTTAGAGCTATGTCGGTGGTGCTGAGTGGTAGAGGTGGGTGTGTTCAACCTTGTGTCTCTGTATCTGAAACTCACATTTTGAATCTGCCATTCAATTTTTTTCAGGGGTGGAAGAAAAGACTTGTGTTTATCAATGGAAGAAACCTAGGAAGTTACTGGGATCTGGGTCCCCAGGATCACCTCTACCTTCCGGGCCCCTGGCTTCATCCTGGATCTAATGAGGTGAGTTCCTCCATAGCAGCCCTGCCTCCAAGTCCACTTTCTCTGAAGGCCATTTTGTGCAGAGGCAGAACCCAAATATCAAGCTGCCTCACTTTCTTCTAGTTGACAGATTGTCCTGTTTGAGGAATGGGCACCTGGCCAAGAGATCTAGTTTATGAAAGAGCCTTCTCTGGGTATGGCATTCTGAAGGTTCATTTGTAGCTCCTGGATCTTTCTAGGTGAGAGAAAGTAGGACATGCATTATGTCCCAGGCCCCAGGAGCTGGGCTCAGTGCCTAGGTGCTGTGGAGAGATCATAGCCACACTTCACCCTCCCAGTTTGAGATGAACTACTAGCCCTGTCCTGCAACAGGCCATTTTGCTCCTTGACATTCCCACTGTGTCTCAGGAGCCAGTCCCAGAACCCTCCACGTTTTTCTTCCTCTGAACCGTGACCTCTTTCCTCCAGGTGTCCCCCAGGCTGTCATATTAGATAACTTAGTGCTTCTGTCAGGTTGGGTCTGAGGAATGCACTGGGCCTGCGTGCTAAGACAGTTGTTAGCTGGTATCTGCCATCAGAATCTCAGTTGGCCTTGCTCATGTAGTGCAATTCGTATGTCCATGTGCTGCTGTACCTCTTGTGGGCTGGACCCCAGGTCGTGTGCATGCTAGATAAGCACTACACCCCTCACTACAGCAGATCCAGTTGTCCTTTGGAGAATCACTGACCCTCCCTTCAGTAGCATTCCTGTGATTTCATAATCAAGGTGTCCTCCTCTCCACTGGCCAAAGCCCTGTCTTCCGTGTATGTCACACACAAGACCCTGATCAGACTTTCTTTTCCAGGACCGTGAGTCTCCAGTGCAGTGATGTAAAGTAGGAAGTGCACTGAGCCGAGTCATGTGGACATGGTGCTGTGAACAGCCCATCCGCCCTGACACCAAGTCCCTCAGTCAGCCCGGCTTCTCTGTCTGGTGTACACCACCCACCTGCTCACCTCTGCACATTCTCCTTTGGGTTAAATTAGTTCTGTTTCTCATGTTAGGAACAAAATATGCCTGCCTCCTTGGTCGTGTTGCCATGATAAGAGCTATTTGACCACCAAATAAAATGTTGAAAAAAATGAGAAGACACTCAGAATACTTAACCTCTCAAGTGTGAATCTGAAACAAGTGATCCTTCCAGGAAATCAAAACATATAAAAAACAATATGAAAGTGAATGCAGGAAATGACAGGCAGTTCATATATGCTTTGCGTTATGGGGCTTACAAAATCAGTGTTTTCTTTTTATTTTCCAGTGTTCTTTCCACAACACTGACTTTCTATTCTCAGATAAAAACTTTCTCTTGGCAGTTCGGCAGCCAGCCCTGCCTCCCTCCAGCCCCCTCACACTGAGTGTCAGGCCCTGTTGGTGCCCTCATCTACTCCTGCCCTCCTGTGCATAGCCTCTCTTCTGAGTCATAGGAAAGGGCAGCGGAGGCTGTCTAAGCCCCTAGGTGAATCCACTTGGTGACTCAAAATTCCCCATGATACGGTCAGCCCCTCGGAGCCACAGACAGGCTGTTGGGGGGAGCTGGAGGAGTGGGCCCCCCACAGGTATGGACTGGCATTGCTGCAAAGGGACTGCCAAGCCAAGACCAAAGGGAACCCCAGCCATTTCCCAGAGGCTCTGAGAACTCCAGTGAGAGCTAGGGCCAGGCCAGCTGACTAGGGCTCTGACCCCAGTCAGCCCAGAGTCAAGACCTTCCATTCACCTCTTGCATCTTTTGTTTTAATTATAATTTCAAAGCAGTTTTTCTTGGGTACAAGTTGGAGTACATTCATTGCGGGCAGTTGGTGTGTGTGCGTAACACATTGTAGTTCTTCATATCTCCTCTGTCCTGCCCTCTGCATCCATGCATGTTGGCAGCCAGTGTGATTAGGAAGTCATTCAGTAAAGTTGGGAGCTACCTGTTCAGGGGTTCCTATCACCGTGCTACTTTATCTCCCCTCTTATCTGCAGCCCACCAAGGAATGAGCAGCTCAGATCTCATGGGTTGGACTGGAACAACAGCCTCACTACTGAGGCCATGGTCTGGTCACCTGATATTCTCCTGAGCCCTTTACTTCAGGGAGATTGAGAGAATTTCAAGGAGACTGACAAGGCTACAGAAGGCCATATTGAGAAACTTGTCTGTGAGAGGCCTGAGGCCTTTACATGGACACTGCTTTTGCTTAGGAAATTGGCTGGGTTCTTTCAGACTTCTGACTACTGGCAGAGCAGAATTTTCCCTGTGAGGTGTCCAAAATATCAGGCTGCAGGAATTTGCCCAGGGAAACTTGATATGGTCCCAACAGGCAAAATCCATTTTATCCTTAGCTGGAGTTTGAGAACTGCCCTCAATTTTGCTAGTAAATCTCTTCCTAGCTTGGGAGTAGGATGCCACAGGACAGTTAGAAAGTCATGGTTAAACATTTGGTCTTCAAAGTGACACATCTGAGGGGGAGTAGAGAATCTCTGACTATGGGTCCCGCAATGCCCAGTTATGGCTATAGACCACCTGGCGAGTTTTCTGAGAGGGAAGTCAGAGCAGAATGAGCTGCCCCTGTGTCAGAAAGCAGATGGATCAACTCACCCATGGCCATGGCATCTCAGGTCATTCTGGCTTCCTCAGAGTTGATGGCAGTGTCTGTGCACAGGGACATTTCAGGGGCCTCTGCAGTGTCAGAGCAGGCAGTGAGGGGACACTCTGAGAGCGGGGACAGTCCACCCTCCAGGGCTGTAAGTCAGGCTCCTCAGCTGCCTCATGCTCAGAGCAGGGCCTGGTGGAGGCTCAGTGCAGCCTCATGCCCAATGCCCAGTCTTCTTGCACTTGAAACAGGGATTCTTTCCTCTCTTGTCCTTGGGTTTTTCCTTCAGACAACCTGGCTGAGTTGAAATCATTGCCAGTTGTGACAGCTATGCTCTTGGCCTTTCTTTGTCCTTCCTGTGGATCCTGATAGTTGAACACGGAAAAGGCTGTGTTCAGCATTTGGGCCTTATGTGTCTGTGGGCTCATCTGAAGTCTGTAATTTGTGCCACATATCTGGGGCTGACTGGCAAATGAAACCGTGTCCCGTGTCCCCTACTGGTACTTCTTCCCTCCTGGAGATGGAGCTATATTAGTATACTATGAAAGATTTCTTCTACTTGGTTAAAGAAGACAGCTGGATTTTCCTCTGTGCCCTTATGACCCCGCTCACTTTATCATAGTTAACAGATTTCTTATAAACCTTTTCATTCCCATGCATATTAGAGATCATTTTTAGTCCCTTCTAGTATTATAGTCCCCATTTGGTTCTGTTGAAGGGAGAATAGCTTCTCCATGGTGGCGCCCTTGTCTTCTGCAGAGTTCTTAGCCTCTTGGATTTAAGTTTGAAACCCATCTGCAAACTTACTAGGGTCCACAGACAGTTGTTCTTGTTCTTTGCACTGCTGACATCTGTAACTGAAAAAGGAACCTAGATTTGAGGATTCCTTTCCATGTTATTGTGAAAGGGTGATCTTTCAGTAGAGTCCTCTCTGTCTACTCATTCCACATAACGCAGGTTCTTGTGTGACGTCTATTGCTTTTGTGCAGTGTTCTTTCTTGAGGGCCAGGGTTTTATAGGAAGATCTCAGTGCTTTGGAAGGACCCATCTATAAAAGACTTAGTTTGTCTTACTGGCCTGTACTTGTGGCATTGTTCAAGACAGCTTCCTTGCCTCCGTCTGGCTGCCTGTGCAGAGAAATGTTATCTGATAGATGTGACCCACTAGGCTATGAGAAAATGAGCCTAGAGAGCCTCGACATCCTGCGAGAAGGTGGTGGGCATGAGGAGAAGTGGTTTTCCTGGAACCTGTGGGACCACAGTGCATCATAATCTTGGTCCTGGGGGCACTGCTCAGGGCTAGAGCATTTGACTGCATGACCTTGATCCTGGCAGGCATTTTGGGGTCAGGATTTTCAACTTACAGGGGAAAAGCTGCAGTCTCTTTATTTACTTTTAATTTTTTAAATTTTATTTTTAATCAGTATATATTTGCCGTACATATTAATCACATTTGTAATAGGAAATTTGGACTGTACATAATATATCTTAAATCTTTGCTTCCCATTCTCCTCCCCTCCTTTCAAGTCTTCATTCCCTCTCCATTTATAAAAGCTTTGTTTCCATTTTTTCTTCCACTGTTTTTTTACCCTTTTCTTTTTCTTTCTTTTACCTCCCCTCTTTCTTGTTCCCATTTTAATTTGAATCTCGCTTCCAATATCTATCCTCCATTATGCTCCTTATTTACCCTTTGGGTTTCTCACACAAGAGAAACAATGTGATATTTATACTGTGTTCTTTTGTAGAACTGCTTTCATTACATACTATAAGTTCTGGTATATTGTGTTGGCATTATCATTCAGATATGGAACCTATCTGGTCTCTTCTTTAATTTCATTTGTGAACCACTGGTTGTTAAGGAGGCTGTCATTTAACTTCTATGTGTTTATGCAGTTTGGGTGTTTTTTTTGCCACTGATTTCCAATATCATTGTTCTGTGATCTGAAAATACTTATCAGATAATTTCAGTTGCTTTGGATTTACCTAAGCATGTACTATGAGGTTAATATATAGTCTTATTTTGGAAGAAGTCCTGTGTGTTGCTGAGAAGAATGTTTATTCTGTTGTTGAGTACAACAGTCTGAAGTTATCAACCAAATCCAATCCTTTTGTTTAAGGGTGTGGTTCAGCTCTGACATTTCTTTGTTGATTTTTTGATCTAGTTTTTTTTTTTTTGTGGCAGTGGGGTGCTGAGGTCCCACTTTATGATTGTTCTAGTGGTTATCCAATTTTTAAAAATATCCATTAGTGTTTGATTTACATAGTTGTGTGCACTGGTATTTGGTGCATATATATTCCTGATTGTTATCTCTTCCTTTTGGATTATTTCCTTAACAAGCATGTAGTGACCTTTATCTCTTCTGATCAGTCTTGGCTTAAAATCTACTTTGTAAATAGAATAGCTGCTCCTGCTCTTTTCCTGGTTGCTGTCATGTGAAGTACTGTTTTCTAGCCTTTGACTTTCAGTCTGTGAGCTACTTTTTGTGTTTCTGGTATGCAGCATCTTGTTGGAACTTGTTTCTTGATCTATTCTGCTAATCTATTTATTTTGATTAGTGAATTAAAACCCCTCACATTGTTAGTTATAACCAATATGGATTGACTTATTTTGTCCTATTTTTTTGCTGTTGTTGCTTCCATTTCTTTCCCTTGTGTTTAACTGCTTTCCTTGCCTGGTGGATGCTTTCTGTGGAGGCTCTTGGAATTGTTGTCTTCATTGTCTTTTTTCTAGAATATCCTTCAGAACTCTGAGTGCTGGTTTGATGGCTATGAATTTCTTCAGGTGTTCTTTATCACAGAAATATCTTATTCCTCCATGTAATTTTGTGGGTGTGTCCTGTGTCTGGATGTCTCCTCAAAGCCTCATGTAGTCATAGCAAAAATAGGTTTTTGCCACCTCAAAAAAAAGGCCCAGTTCTTTGCTATGTTGGGATCCGAGTGTGTGTGTGTGTGTATGTATTAGCACGCATTCCCTAAAAGCCTCTGGCTTACTTTGTTCTGGGAAAACACTGTTGAAATGAACCCCAGGGTTCTCCTCACTTGTGGCAAGTAAAAAACTTTGCTCTTTTATCTGCTGAATGTGCTTGTGTCCTTTTTACTATACAAAAGACAAGCTAGCCAGGTGTGGTGGCTCACGCCTGTAATCTCAGCACTCGGGAGGCAGAGGCAGGAGGATTGCTGAGTTTGAGGCTTGCCTGGGCTACATAGTGAGCTCAGAGCCAGCCTGAACTACAAAGAGAGACCCTGTCTAAAAAAAAAAAGAAAAAAAAAAGACAAGCTCACGAGTAAGGGAGAGGGATTATATTATTACTTCACTTTATACTTCTTTGGAAATCAGGACTGACTCCTATAGAGAAGGCTCTGGCTAAAAATCAGTAGACAGTTAAACCTAGGATTAATGAAAATATCTTAAGTTACCTTTATTGAACATAGGGTTTCCAGCCTGGCCTTGAACTCCTGGATTTAACAAATCTTCCTGCCTCAGTCTCTCATAGGCAGCTATAGAGTCATGCCTGACTCTTAAGAAATTTTAGTTTGGATAAAGTTGTTTTCTGAGCTAGGTATGACAGTGTGCGTCTGTCATCCCAGCTATTTGTGAGGCCGGTGCAGGAGGATTGGAAGTCCAAGGCTAACCTGAGGAACTTAGTGAGATCCTGTTTCAAAATAAGGGGTTTCTGAGAATTGAGCCCAGTAGTAGAATGTTAGCTAGCGTGAGCAATGCCCTGAGTTCAATCCCTAGTATCACAAAACAAAGCAAAAAACAAATGTTGTTTTCTGGAACATGCATTAGGAAGGAATAGATGTATCTTCCAGAAAAAATTAAAGATATCATGTTACATCAATACATGCACAATCATGTTTATAGTGTCACACGTCACCACAACTGACTAAATCTTGGGAGCAGTATATATGCCCAGAAGCAGATGATGGATAAAAAATTTAGTATTTGCACACAAAGGAATACTACTCATCCATAAAAAGATAAACTTGAGTCATTTTTAGTGAAATGAATTCTCCTTGAGATCATAATGTTAAGAGACATAAACAAACAAATATCACATGGCTTCACATATATGAAAAGTAAAGCAAATTGTAAGTAAAGAGCAAAATAAAAGACAGGTAGTAAGAAGTAAGGAGAGATATTTCCCAGATGGGAAAGGGATTGAGATAAAGGGAGGAGGGCAGAGAGAGAGGAGGAGATGGAAAAGGGAACTGGGACATGATCTATCCATGTGTCCATGCTCTTTCCAGATCACACAAGTACATAAACGTCATGTACTCCACCCACGAAGTAATAATAAATATTCAAGAGAACAATGGATATATTGGATTACAAAAACATAGCTGGTAAAGGACAAAAGGTGGGTGATGAGGAAATTTTAATTTCTGGTGGACATGAAGTCACTGCATAGTATGGAGTCACAGCTGTGGTGGGATTAGTTACTTAAAATAAAAAGTTACCAGTGGAATTTAGAGATACTTCTAACTCTTGCTGAGTTGGTTCACTGGGTACAAAAAGAAATGCAAACTAACAAGAAATAAAAATTGTGCAGTTGCCAGATACTGTTATCCATAATAGCTGAGATGAAATTAAAAGAGATTACAGTAGCAACTTTGATTCTAGACCAACACAGCTGTAGCTCAGATCTAGCCACCACCCTACAGCTACTTCCCATCTCCCTTCTTCCCCAGAATTGTTCAGGGACAGAAGAAAGTATGTCTAAGAAGGTGAATGTATATAGTCTATTTTGGAGACTATCCCATGTGCAGCTGAAAAGGATGTGCATTCTGATGTTGTGGGTTGGAACACTCTGAAGACATCGACAAGTCCATTTGTTCACAAGTTTTGTTTAGTTCATTGTTGATTTTCTGTCTAGTTGATCTGTCCATTATAGTGTGGTACTGAGTCCACCATTACAACTATATTAGGGCTTATATGATTTTTCTTGTCCATTAATATTTGTTTTCTGTAGTTGACTGCACTGCTCTTTGGTGCACAAATGGGAAGGGGAATAAGGGAGGAGGGAGAAAGTAAGGGACAACAAAAAAAGTGAAAATAGAAAAAATTGAAACAGAGAGGGGGCTTGAGGGGGAAAGTGAGAAAAGGGGCAGGATACATCATTACAGTTGCAAATTACTTGTGATGAGTGTTATCATAACACATGCCTAAAATGGACCAATAGATATTGTGCTACATTAAAAAAAGAAGGTGGCCAATGTGGAGGAAGACCAGACACGGTCAACAATAGACCACTGAAACTAGGACTATAATGTGAAGGCACTGTTTCATGGATAGATTTGTACACTTGTACACTTGTAGCTGTGTAGATTGGTATCACCAACTTCCTGAGAAGCCTTTATGAAAATGGATCCTGAGAGTAATGAGTTGAAGGAGAGAAATTCTGGTGTCAAAACATGGAAGTGGGTGTTGGTAGCTGCAGGACCTGTACTTAGTGTGGATGAACCACAGGTGGGGGTACGTGGTCTACGTGCAAGGAGAGTTACTCCAGAGAACACAGCCATCCTTTGGACTGGATGGGGCCACTGCACAGCATTTCGCCAGTGAGGAGACTGTCAGCCCAGCTAGGAATCCTGGCGAACTCTGGTGAAGCAGCTGGGAGGCTTCAAAGTGAGCCCTGTGGGGCTGGTTTGTGATGATGGAATGTTTGCAAACTGTGCAGTTGCCTTACTCATGCCATGCCAATGCTATGGGGCCCCCATGCCAAGGGCACCTGTGTCACCTAACTGTGCCACCAATGTGAGCTGCTGTTAATCTTTCCTGGTATGCTCAGCTTGCCCTCATAGTGCGTGGAGATACCAACAACAGTAGGGTAATTAGCAAATGAGGGGAATGGAGAAGGTGAAAGGCAAGGCAAGAGATTCACTCAGAGAATTTGGAAATGGTTAAACGGTATATTTATATCTCTATCTCTATGTATCTATCTATGTATGTATCTATGTATCTATGTATCTATGTATCTATCTATCTATCTATCTATCTATCTATCTATCTATCTATCTATCTATCTATCTATCTATCTATCATCTATTTAAAATGTTATGAGGTTAAAATAAAAGTTAATATAGCCGGGCGTGGTGGCTCACGCCTGTAATCCCAGCACTCGGGAGGCAGAGGCAGGAGGATTGCTGAGTCCGAGGCTTGCCTGGGCTACATAGTGAGCTCAGGGCCAGCCTGAACTACAAAGCGAGACCCTGTCTCAAAAAAAGAAAAGAAAAGAAAAGTTAATATGCCACCATCAGCTACCGGATGAACAAAAGGAAGCCTGTTGGTCACCAAACAGTATCAGCCCTGAAGAAAACCAGTTTGCTGTGTTTATGCAAGGACTTAGAGGTCACGGTGAGGACTGTCCACACGTGGACAGACCACCCAGCACTTCACTTTCTCTTCCCTTCAGGGATCTCTTCTTTCATCTCACAACTACCCTAAATGTGGTCCTTGGGGATGAAGATCTGTGTCCAGGGACCCCCATTCACACATGCTCTCTTGTGAAATTATACTCTCATGCAAAAGTTGTCCCTTCAATGACAGGCACATTGGTCAGTCAGGGAATAGCGCAAGAGGCCACAGGCACACAGCCTGGTCTATAGGCCTGAGCTGAGCCACTGAAAGACACACTTCAGCATCTTTGGGTGTGATAACTAAAAAGTGTATCACAAGGAAACGTGTTTCTAAAAATTATAAAACATGTTGATACAAAACATTTAAAAATTGCTTGCTCTTCAGGTGTTTGCTAGAAATTAAGCTTCTGATTGCAAATACTAATTAAGCTATCATAATTAAAATTACAGGTGATAAGGGAAACAAGAAAATTGAGATATGTGTTTGGGTAAGGAAATTTAGAAGGTAAGCATGAAAATGTGAATGTTATCTGCTAATAAAAAGTAATTTTTAGCCAGGCATGGTGGCTCACGCCTGTAATCCCAGCACTCGGGAGGCAGAGACAGGAGGATTGCTGAGTTCAAGGCTTGCCTGGGCTACATAGTGAGCTCTGGGCCAGCCTGAACTACAAAGCGAGACCCTGTCTCAAAAAAAAAAAAAAAGTAATTTTTAGTTGGGTGTGGTGGTGCATGCCTGTAATCCCAGCCTCTTGGGAGGCTGAGGCAGAAGGATCAAAACTTCTAGCATAGGGCTGGAGATTTAGCTCAGTGGTTCCAGTGCCTGCCTCACAAGCGCAAGGCCCTGAGTTGGATCCTGGTAACCACATACAGTGATGGGCGTGGTGACTCACGCCCACCAGCAATCAATACCACATACCACAGTGCCAGGCGTGGTGGCTCACGCCTGTAATCCCAGCACTTGGGAGGCAGAGACAGGAGGATTGCTGAGTTCAAGGCTTGCCTGGGCCAAATAGTAAGTTGAGGGCCAGCCTGAACTATAAAGTGAGACCCTGTCTCAGAAAAAGTTCTAGCGTAGTTTGGGCCATTCTGATTCAGCAAGATCCTATCTCAAAGGAAAACATTAGAAAAAGGACTATAAGAGTAGATGAAAAGTTATTTTACATATCTGCTTTTGTGGGGACTTTCCTGAGAAATCTCCAGAGATGGAAGTACTTGCTTCATTGGACAGGTTAGAAGACATTAGCAAAAGTGTATACAAGCATTAAGCAAAGCTAGCCGAGTTAATGGATGTCTTGGACCTGGCCAGGTTCCGCTCACTGGGAAGTACAGCTGAGCTCCATAGGGGAGGATCACGGGAAGCTTATGCTGCTAATAGCAGAGCTTCAGTAGCTTCTACCTTCCTGATCTGACCAGGTGCTGCCGGGCTTTGCGGCATCCTGTTGAAATGCATTTTCAACAGATCAGGGTTTTCCATGAACCACCAAAGGACAGTCAAACCCTTATCATGGAGAGATGGGACTTCTGAAGCTGATGTCAGAGGACCTCTCCGAAGCCTGGTTGGAACAGACAGTGCCAAGTTCTTACCACCTATACTGAGCGGAGCTTCAGGTGCTCAAGGCCTGGGTCCATGTCTCTCCTCTCCAAAGTCCCCTGGCCAAGTCATGCAGGTGTGTCCACTTTACCTGAGGTAAAGCTGCCCACAGCAGCAGGATACACCCTGGCTGTGGGCAGCTTCCCCAGGAGTATGGCTGGGTCCGGGAGGGTCCTGAAGCTGAGATTAGGGGCCTAAGATCATCCTAAACCTAGAATGCTTGGGCTTCACTGAGTCCCAACAAGGAAAAATAATTTTAGGACTTGTCAGTAAGAGGCACAGGAAGGGCCTATTTAACATCGAGAATTTTTTTGTTGTTGTTGTTATTTTTGTTTTTTTTGAGACAGGGTCTTGCTTTGTAGTTCAGGCTGGCCCTGAGCTCACTATGTAGCCCAGGCAAGCCTCGAACTCAGCAATCCTCCTGTCTCTGCCTCCCGAGTGCTGGGATGACAGGCGTGAGCCACCACGCCTGGCAACATCGAGAATTTTTACCTGTACATGATATATCTTTTTTTTTTTTTTTTTTGAGACAGGGTCTAGTTTTGTAGTTCAGGCTGGCCCTGAGCTCACTATGTAGCCCAGGCAAGCCTCTGACTCAGCAATCCTCCTGCCTCTGCCTCCCAAGTGATGGGATTATAGGCATGAGCCACCATGCCCAGTATTGTAGGGTGTGGTACTGATTGCTGGTGGGCGTGAGTCACCACGGCCAATATCATATCATTGTATGTGGTTACCTGGACCGAACCAGGGACCTTGTGCTTGCTAGGCAGGCAGCGGAACCACTGAGCTAAATCTCCGGCCCTACACGATATATCTTGATTTTCATTTTTTCACCTTTCCCCTGCCTTTGCTCCAACTCCCACCCCCTATATACATAAGCTTTGTTTTTGTTTCTTTGTTTTTATCATCAGTTTTTTTTCTTTCCCTTACTTGTGTTTTCCCTTTTCTTGTTTCACAATACCTATCATATATTCTGGACATCACTTACACCTTTAATTTCTCATATTAGAGAAATAATATAGTATTTACATATCTGTGTCCTATTTATTTCACTTATGAGGATGGGCTCAGGGTGCATCCATTTGAGTATAAATGTCTCTAATCTATCATTTGTTGTGGCTAATACTCCATTTTATATTTAAAAATGCTCACACCTTCTTTGTCCAGTCTCTGGTTGATGGGTATTTGGGCTATTTCCAAGATTTAGCTATTACAAACTGAGCTGCTATCAACATGGGTGGACATATATCTGTGTGGTATGATGCTTTTCATTCTCTCATATATATACCTAGCAGGGGAATAGCAGAGTCAAATGGGACCTCTAATCCTAGTTTTTAGAGCAATCTCCACACTGATCTCCACAGTGGTTGCATCAGTCTGTATTCCCACCAACCTTTCCTCCCTGCAGCACCACCAGCATTTGTTATTAGTTAATTTCTTTCTTTCTTCCTTTTTTTTTTTTTTTTCTGAGACAGGGTTTTGCTTTGTAGTTCAGGCTGGCCTTGAGCTCACTATGTAGCCCAAGCTAGCCTCAAACTCACAGCAATCTTCCTGCCTCTGCCTACCAAGTGCTGGGATTGCAAGCATGAGCCACCCAGCCCAGCACTGTGGTATGTGGTACCAAGGACTGAACTAGGACTTTGGACTTTGCACTTGCTAGGTAGATGTCAGGACCACTGAGCTAAATTCCTGGCCCCTGTTATTAGTTTATTTCTTGATAGCAGCCATTTTTTCTGGAGTGAGATGAAATTTCAGTGTTGTTTTCATCTGCATCTGTTGAACTACCAGTGATGTTGAATATTTTTTTCATATGTTTCTTTGCTGCTTTTACTTCTTCATCTGAAAAATGCCTGTTCATTTCAGATTTAAATTGGGTTTTTAAATTTGGGTGGGGACTGATTTTTTTTAAGCTCTTGATATGTTCTAGATAGTAGTCCTTTGTATGAGGAACAGCTAGTAAAATTATTTTTTCCCACTTTGTAAATTGTCTTCTCGCTCTGTTGTTAGTTTATCTAGCTGTGCAGAAGGTTTTAATAAGATGAGCCCCCAGTTGTTAATTCTTTCTGCTAGTTTCCAGACTTCTAAGGTTTTATTCGTAAAGTCTTTCCATACTCCAGTGTCTCCAAGAGCTCCTCTAACTTATCTTCCTGCAAGTTTAGTGTTTCTGTTTCAATATTTAGATCCACATCGATTTTAGTTTAGTGCATGGTAAAAGATGTAGGTTCAGTTTTGATCTTTGGCAGGTTGAGACCCAGTTTTTCCAGCACCATTTATTAAAGAGGCTATCTCTTCTACACTGAGGTGTTTGGCTCTTTTGTCAAAGATGAGGTGGCATATTATGCCTGGAGTTGTCTCTGCATCTTCTTGTCTGGTTCCATTGATCCTCAGGTCTGTTTCTTTTCCAGTATCATGCTGTTATTATCAGTGTCCTTATAGTAATAGTTTCAAGTTGGGAATTTGATATCCTCTGTCATTTCTTTATTGCCTAGAATTGCTTTTGCTATTCTAGGTTCTTTTGATTCCAGATGAATTTTTGGATTATTTTCTCTCAGGCTGTGAAATATGCTGCTGGGATTTTAATTAGGATTGCATTAAACCTACATAGTAGTTTTTTTTTTTTTTTTTTTTTTAGACAGGGTCTCGCTTTGTAGTCCAGGCTGGCCCTGGGCTCACTATGTAGCCCAGACAAGCCTCAAACTCAGCAATCCTCCTGTCTCTGCCTCCCGAGTGCAGGGATGACAGGCGTGAGCCACCACTCCCGGCACTGTGGTATGTGGTATTGATTGCTGGTGGGTGTGAGTCACCATGCCCAGCATTGTTGTATGTGTTTACCAGGATCAAACTCAGGACCTTGCACTTGCGAGGCAGGCGCCGGCACCACTGAGCTAAATCTCCGGCCCTACATAGTAGTTTTGGGAGTATGGCCATTTTGACAATATTGCAAAGCAACATTTCATTCTTCTTCACAACAAAAGACCTTGCAGTGCTGTCAGTTCTGCCATTGTGCAACAGACATACCCTCAGAACTTCTCACCTCACAGAACTGTGTAATGAAAACTGCAGAGCTAATGGGTGCTAGGGTTTTAGGTGCACAACCTCCCAAGGGTGTCTTTGGCACACAGAGGTAAAGTAATCTAATCAAACAGCATCCAGTGCACTTCCACACTTGGACTCCACCCTGCAGACTCCTAGTCTGCACCTCCTGCACCAGCCCTCCCTTGTGCTCAGGGAAGTAGCTCCACTATCTTTATCTTGATCGATTATTAGTAACAGTGGGGAAAGAGCACATATTTTGGTAGTGTTTCCCTTTACTTTGCTTATTTACTATACAATGTCTCTGTATTTAACTGAGAATGAAGGAGTGAGCGAGGAAAAAACTACAAATAAATCCATGGAATCCGGAACTCTGGGAAAATGGTATTTGCTTCAGAGTCGAGGTACAGAAGAAGGAGCTATTGAACACAGTCTTGTTTGTGTGGTAGGGCTCTGATGATCCCTTCCATACACTTCAACTCCTTGCACCACGGAATGACCAGTGTGGCGCTTGGCTTTGGTCCGGGTGCAGGGACTGAAGAAAGAAGGAAGGTGCCATTGTAATGGTCTGGTTACTCTTTCAGCTACATCCCATGGAACCTCCACAAGACACAAAGAGGCCACTTAGACTTCTCTGGAAACCTGGACCTGACGTATGTGCTGCTGCTGCTACTCTGTGGCTGGGTTGGCAGAATGGCAGAGAGGTGGAGGCCAGGGATTGATGAGAGACCTTTGGTGTGTCCGCTGTGCCATGATGCCCAGAGAGGGACTGCGGTCTGCAGCCCAGTTCTCAGGATGCTGGGAGAGGCTGTTCACCCAGAGCCAGACTGGTCCAGTGCTGATCACTTCGCCCAGCCTGCAACTTTTGCAGGGAGGCCCTGCAGGGAGGCTGGGAGGGGCTGTGGTCTGTGGTTGTTATAGGCCAGTTTCACTGTTAGGTCAGCACTGTCTGCTGATGTTGCTCCCCATGCCCTCATGGCACTATGTGTGTGGTCCTGATACCAGAAGCCAAGGGAATTCCATATTCCATGCCCTGTGAGCTCTGAGCCAGTGTAGAGAATCTGCTGTCCTAGGCTGGGCTGAGTCTCCTCATGTGATCTTCCCTGATGAGAGAGGAAGGGGAGGGGAGCAGCCTCACAGCCCTGGCCTCTACAGGGGCTACCTATAGCCCAGGTCCCTACATCTGCGCTGAGTTTGACCTTGGGGGCCTGCCCAGGTGAGCTGGGTCAGTCTGAGGAGTCCTGGTTAGTGCACTATTTGCGTGACATCTCAATTGGGTGGTGATCAAAGCCATTTTTGTGGGCTGAGCAGTGTTCTGTGGCCACTAGGCCCAAAGCCTCCCATGTCGGGCGTGGTGTTGGTGTCCTCACTTGGACTGATTCGGCTCTGGGGGTCAGTCCCTGGTCCAACCACAGGGCTTTGTGCAGATACTCAGGAAGCACATCAGGTAGAAAAGCCTGGTGGATCTTTCTCTCACCATGTGGTTGGAGTGAATGAAAAGGGTAGAACTGAAGGACCACAGCCCCCTTAGAGAGCACAGCCTCCATGGCAGAACGTTCCCCTAAGCCTCGCTTCCTGAGGGTTCCACGGCTTCCAAGAGCATGCTGCTTGGGAACAAGTCTTACCACATGGCCCTTGGGGACCCAAGGTATAGGTCCTCTTGTAGGTCACACTTGCCTTTCTGACTGCTACACTCTTTATTGCCTAATTTCTTTTGTTTGCGTCCCATGTGATCAAGGAACATGGTTGCATTTGTGTAATTTTCTCAACAGGCTCTCCTGAGAAGAGGGATTGTTGAGCTGCGCCTGACCTGTGATTCCTAATATTATGAAGGGCTCAAAGGAATTACAGTCAAAGGAATTACACAAGAAGAATTGTTTTGGAGCAGAACTGGGGTCCTTAGCCACTATCAGCCACAAACAAGCCTTAGAGAGAGCCAGACATGGTCTGGGTCTCCTTCTCAGGCTCTTTGAATAATCCTGGAGATGTGATATCCCAGAAGGTGTGGCCCAACACCAAAAGCCCATGTCCAGTTGTCATCTTCACCCTTTCCTTGCTGCTGTCATCTTTATACAGAGCAGTTCTGTGTCTCTTCACCAATAGCACATCTTCCTATGTGTCACAGCTTCTGGTTATGGTCATGGCCGAGGGTCTGGCACTACCCAACATGGAAAGTCACACGGGGAAGCAGAAGATGGGTGTGTGAGGAAAGATCACTGTAGACACTTAGATCCTGGAGAATGCAGCAGCTGGAGACTGAGGCACACTGTCACAGGATTATGATGGGTGGGTGGGCCCAAGGATCCTCTGTTTGGTGATCTTTAGCACAGACTAGCAGCTACTTTGGACTGATTCCCTCTCATTCTTGGTGGTTCTTGCCACCTCACTGTGTAATCTGGAGCTTGGGGCCAGGGTATCTGCATTCACTCCCTGGTTCTCCTCATGTAGGATGACTTGGGCTGGTCCTCACCTCTGTGAAGAGGTGATTCTTTGCCCAATTCAGCAAAGAAGAGCGTCTTTGCATGTGCTCAGTGACGCGGGGAAGCCATGAGGACCCTCTCTGCATTGCAAGTGGGCTGCAGGGAGCACCTGAAATTCTCTGCCCTCAGCACACTGCCTTTGTGCTTGGCTGGGCCTCCTTCCCTCCCCTAATGACCTTGATCATGGTGACTCTATGCTGTCTTCTCTCTATAGCATTGGCCCCTGTCAATCTGGGCTCACTTACAAAGAATTCTTTACGCCAGCTTCTTCAGGTGCAGGTAGGATATGCTACCCTGCAGTGTTTCTGCTCCCCTCCCATGACATCCTTAGTCTATACAATGTGTATTCAATGAACACAGGATTGAGGGAAAATTGTGTGTCTGCACCCTCATCCCTGGCAGGGTCCCAAGCCATCTGGAGTGCCCTTGGTTTCTGTGGTGGACCATGAGGAGGAACCTGCCTGTGTCACACTGGGCATCTCATACTTGTCTGCTTATTTTGAAATATATTATTGTCATATATTATTGTACCCAGTAGTTATGTGCTAAACCAAACCAGACCTGATTCCTGACTGTGATTGCTGTCCATTACCCAGATTTTTCCCATTGTCCTTAACCCTGTCCTTTTTAGTCCATTGTGACCATGATCCCCTCCATTCTACGAGATCAGAGTTGGAGTTTCCATGAGCAAGTGAGAACACATAATATTTGCTTTTCTCATCTGGCTTCCTTCAGTTGACATGTTGTTGAACAATAGTTTTGTCCACACAATGTAGAGTTTTAATGAAGTCATACACATTGCTTCTGTAGACATAATGTTTTCACATTTGGCAGCATAAAGACAGTGCAAATATGACATTTGTGTGCCCTTGGCAAGAAAGGACTGTGTGACTGAGTCTGTCCTGGTGGTCACCCTTCTGCAGCAGTGTGCTGATCTCACCCTGTCTCCGAGGTCTACCTGGGAGTGGTACTATACAGTAACTGCTACATTGTGTGCGGTGCTTTTTAAAGAGCATGATATTTTCATGTGTGCTGTAGTGTGAGCCAATGCTGTGTTCCTTTTGTACAGTTACATGGCTTTAGTTTTGCAGCTTCCTTAATATTTCCTGGCTTTTTTATGTTAATGTGGTTTTTGAATGTTGATTCTGTCTTGAAATTCTGAGATCAGTCTCATCTGACCATCATGATTGTTGGTTTACATATTGTTGGTTTCTGCCTACTCTTATGTTCCTAAGAATTTTGCTTCCCTGTTTCCAAGGATCTTGGTCTTTGGTTCTCTTTTCTTGAAATGTCTTTGTTTGATTTTTGAATTAGAATAATGCTGGCCTAATCTAATGAATTTGGATGTATTCTTCCTTTTTCTTTTTTTCTGGAAGAGTATGCATATAAGTGGTAACATTTTTCACTTAATGTTTGATAAATTTTATCAATGAAATCATCCAGGTTTGAACTTTTCTTTTTTTTTTTTTTTTTTTT
>PVIC010028612.1:0-23149 GCA_004025085.1 Thryonomys swinderianus
ACTTTACATATCTCTATAATTTTCATTATTTCCCTCATTCTACATATAATCCTTTTTAAGTCTGCTCAGATTTATGTAAGGATTGGATATCAATATTTCTGGGTCTCTTGTTGCAGGCCCAGGTGGGCCAACCTGGACACTTACGGCTGAGTAGCTGCTAGGTTCCTCCCCAACATGAGCCCTGCTCCAGCTGTTCCCACCTAATGGAGGTCCCTCTGACCTCTGTATTCTGGACTCCTTGCCCCAACACATGAAGCTCTCTCTGCTTGGAATACCTCGTCTCCAACTTCATCTCCAAAATTTACACTTGGTCTTCAAACCTTGGCTATGGGACCACCTCATCCAGAGGCTTTCCTTCCTACCCTGGCCTGATGTGGGGTCTCACCTGTGCTTCTTCTATATGCCATGTGCACACTGTCATGCTACCTTGAGCTCTAGTTTATTGGCCTACTTCTCTTATATTTGACACAGTCTCTTTGAAGGCAAATATATGTCACTCCTCACTTTATATCACCAGCATTTGGCATAGTTTCAGTTATATATTAGTGCTCAATAAATGTTTTAATATAAATGAACGAAAGGTAAGTAAAATAGTTCCTTCTGTTCTTCCATTAAAGTCATTTAATAATGCCTCATACCCTTGCTCTTGATTCGTGGATAATTTGGGGAAAACGGAAGATGCCACATCATACACTTTCCCTCCGCTCCGATAGGCCACCGGGGAAAGGGCTCACTGGAGAACAATGTGAACTCTGAGCAGACATGTTATTCTGCTTCTGTACAAAATGCACTGACAACAGTGAAAGAATTCACATGCTGTAATCTGCAAGGATGAAGGGAAGGAGAAAGCATGTGCTGTGGCACCAGCGATGGAGAAATGTCAACACTGTTTCTCGGACGGAAAACAAATGGAAAGGAGCTAAGGGACTCAGCGCATCCAAGGCTGCTGATGGGAAGTTGACGAGAAACCAGGAGCCCAAAGAGATCTCAGGGACTGGTGAATCAAGAACCCAGGACACAGAGGGAGCAAGGAAAGTAGAAACAGGAGACACTTGCATTCCACAGCTACTCTACTTTGGAGAAGGAAAATTTATTTTCTGGAGAAGCTGACTAAGTAGAGGATGGGATCTGGCACACAGATAGGAAGAATCAAAGTAGAGAAAGCCTCTGTACTGAAAAAGGAGGTTCCCTAGCCCCTATTCCTGGTCTAGCTCCCAGAAAAAGAACAGTCTGGCTTATACCTCTCTCTATCCAACCTACTGTAACCCACTGTAGGCAGAAAAAATAAGGGTGACTCCTAGAAAGACCCTAGAAAGAGTAAAATACCACAGATATTAATACATGGGTGTCTCTGAGTGGAAGAGAACTGCACTGCACTGGTCCCAGCAGTTGATAAGCTCTACCCAGCCAAAGGCTGGACTGCAAGATCAAGAGGGAACCCAGGAAACAGAAGAAGCCACTCACAGGACAGCGACATCAAGAGCCCCTAAGAAACAGTGGAAGAAAGCACATTCCTGAATAGGGATCAAGAAGTTCCTTTAAAAAAAAAAAAGTACAAATAATAAGAAAAAACTCTTTAAAATAAAATTATATCTGGAAAATTCAAAATTGTAATGAAGCACTGGAAAAGAAAAGGATGGAAATCCCCCCAGAAAGTAGAACAAATATGAAAGATTTAAAATATGACAATAAAAGAAGAGAAATTTAAAAGATCAGCCCAGACGTTCAGATATATTCTAGTGAGAAGCCAAAAAGAGAGCACAGAGAAATGGAAAGGAATAATCATCAATCAAAAAACATAAGTGCTCTAAAAATTTCCAAAACAAAATATTTGAATTTCAATTTTTTAAAAATTTTCATTTTCACTAGTGTGTTTCATAGAACATAATGATTCCATTCATTGTGGCCAGGTGGTACAAATGTATAAGACACTTTAATCTCTTTGACATCCCCTTCCCTGTCCTCCCTGTCCCTCCTCCTCCTCTCGGTCCCTTTCACATTTGCAAAAGATTTGTCTTTCTCTTTCTCACTGAATGGAGTTAGTGGGACCCAAAAGATGAACAAGAAACTCTCGTCGAAGCACATTCAGTGAAGAAGTTAGAACTCCAGGCGTAAAAGATCGGAAAGGATGAAAGATCCTGAATCTAAATCAACAATCAGACACTCAGTGTCAACAATGGAAGATAGAAACCAAGAGGTGATACACCAATATCTTCTCATTTCCTGAGAAAATAGTCTCCAAATGAGAAATCCCTCCCAGGCCAAAAAACAAAATAAAACCATCAAGAGGAAGGTACAGGAAGGACAAGCAGACAGGTCAGACTGAAACTGCCATGCTGGTTTTCATGTGGCTAGGGTCTAATGGATGAATGCCCACGTCAAGATGTGAAAAACATGAAATATCACTCCTGTATTCAAGACTTTAAAAAATCCCCTGTCATTTCTGAGGAAATAATCTAAGGAGGAGGAAAATGGGAATTCTCAGATAATAGCACAGGGATGTTTTCACAGCAAGAGCCTGAAAATCTAGTCCAGGTTGGAAGATCAGGAAGGGAGCTCCAGAGATGTCTCCAAAAGAAAGATGAGAAAGAAAAGAGGAAGAGAGGGAGAGGGAGATGGAGGAGGGGGAGAGCAAGCAAACAGATTATCCAATCAATCTAATCTATTTATTTGAGTTTATAGCTCTTGTCAGAGAGCTTGGAGCACATGAACAGCTAAGAAAGCAAACAAATAAAAATGAGAACATTATTAACTCCCACAGGAGAATAAAGACCAAAAAGAAAAGATGCAATCATAACACAGAACACAATTCAGCTGTCAACAATGAATTATAACACTGATTTGTGACTTCATTAAAATTGTGGTATTACAAAAATGAGAATTAACTTGTGGTATATACTGGTACAAATTTCCCAATGTTATATGTGATTTTGAGATGTATATAAATTGTACCAATAAAGAATTCAATAAAAAAAAAGAAAAAAAATTGTGGTATTACAATATTATGAACCTAGAAGAGCAATGAGTGTTTGTGTTGTTAAAAAAAAAATCCAGTATTTCTTAGCAGGAAATCAGCAAATAACTTCTAAACCTGCACAACCAAGAAATAGAGATAAACGTAGATTGTCTTTAAAAATATGGAGTCAATTTAGGAGAGAATCAAGATTTAATAGTGCCTGCCTCTGAGTGGAACCAGAGCACGGGGAAGTAAGAAGCAAAAATCGCTGCTGTTCATTTTAGCACAACAGTTTCGCAGGCAGTGCTGCTGCCTGGGGCTGTGAAGTCTGGGGAGCTGTACCGTGTTTACCTCTTCGCCCCGTGTTGGCATTCTCCAGTCTGCCCACGGGTCACTTCAGAATCACTGGGCGAGTCTCAAAGAACTCCACGGCTAGGTAGTGGTTACCATGGTAGAGAGAACCCAGACTTTACACAGGACTATCCCATAAGGGAACAGAGCCCTCGGTACAGAATACATGCTGGACAATGTGGATTTATAGCTGAATTTATAGCAAGATGGAGACTGGTGAATGGAAAATTACCAAGAGGAAAGAAGGGCAAAGGCAGAGGCAAAATTCCGACCAGCGGGGCTCTTCCTGGACACAAGGGGGCGCCAGCAGGACCAGACATCACCTGGGGGCTGGCAGGCAGGATGGAGAGCCTGCTCCACAGGGAGGGGGTACAGATTGTGGGGAGCAGCTTCTTGCTAATTGACTTAGCAGGGTTCTTGCTTAAAGTGGGTTTTGTGAGAAAGGGCACAGATGGGGCTCACAGAAGGTCCAGGAGCCTAACTACAAGCAGAGTCTGCAGGACGACACGTTCCTGGCTCCTGATCCTGAACGATTCCTCTCCAGGCCTTGAATAGTATGTCTGAGAATCTGCCCTTGTGCCCCAAGATGATTCAGTGAGGTCTGGAAACCACCTAACTAAAGCAGAAATTGAGTGTGGAGGGAGGGAGGGAGGGAGGGAGGGAGGGGAGAACAGCCACTGGGTGATGCGCGTCTTATGTGCGTAGCTGTCCCCGGGGATCTGTCCGTGTGTTATGAGTCCGAATTTCCCTCTCCCTCTCTTCTCACCCTTTCACCTTTACCCATAACACCTCTGGGCTACTGAAAACCCTGCCAGAAATGAAGCCCCAGGCTGATCTTGAGCCCGTGGCTTTCTCTTCTAACCCAGGGGCTCCCTCTCCTGGCAGAAACCTGTTTAAACAGCGTTCTAAACCCAGAAATCCCCCTTCAGCTGCCTGTTCTTCAGGGCAGTTTTCAGGCCGGTTGCCGAGCCCCCGAGCTCCCATCACACAGAAACCGGAAGAAGAAACCTAGGAAAGACTCTCTTGCCTTAAATTTGTGAGCAAGTAAAGATTAGGAGGGAACGGCTGAGGCAAAAATGCGTATGAGAAGTGCACAAGGTTGTCGGGACTGAAGGAATTCAACCCTCCACCTTCTCTCTTCGCCCCTCCCAAGACTCATGGGTAGACAGGAAAGCCACGCTCACCATCTGCCTTCCAAGAGTGGGGGAGGGAAGCAAAGGGCGCCAAAAGGCTGACTGCGCTTGGAAACAGAAGACAGACTTCAAGATCCACTATTTCCCTCAGTTTTCAGAAGCGCTCTCTCCAGAGCGTGTCATCTGGATAGGAGCCGGGTAAGTCTTGTCCCTCGAGTGACCCTGTCCCCGCACTCCACTGGACCTTTCTCACAAGCTGAGAAAATGCTGAGCTTCACCATGTCTGGCACGGAGCAGATGCCTAGAAACACGTGAGTGAAAGGTTAGGTCCCCCCCCCCCGCCACAGCCGCCCTTCCATGCGCCCGCTGGGCACCCCCACCACGCACACGGCCCCGACAGCACTTCCCCGGGCGCCTCCCTGTCCACTCTCCGTATCCCTCACGTGCTCGGTTAACTCGCAGCGTTTCAGTCGTAGCCCCCGGAACTCCCGGAACCCACACCCGAGACCCTGCACCCCACACCCAGTGTGCTGGCCCTGCCCGTCCTCCCCACCTCAGCCAGCGCACGTTCTCAACTGAGGTGTGTCCTCCTCGGGTTCCCCCATCTCTGGGATTCCCCTGCTCCCCACGCTCTCCCTCCCCGCGCTGCCTGGCTGGCGACCGTCAGTGTGCCGTGCGCTCCCTTAGTCTTCCCTCTGGCCCCGGGGGACTCAGGTATCCCTCCAGCTTCAGCTTAACCTCGGTAACTTCGCTCTTCCAAGTCGGGATCTCCGTCCTAGGCCTTTCTCCTGAGCTCCAGACACTTACCACACACCTCCAACTGCGTGTGTCCAGCCACCTCATCCATTCATGCTCCGGAAATGCTTACTGAGCACAGGCTGACACCGGAGACACAGCAAGGTGGCAGCCTCTGCCCGACCCAGCTGCGCCTATCGGGAAAGACCCAGGGCCAGGAGCACTACAGTTGGAGCAGTGCCCAGAGTTGGGAGCACTCTGCCTCGTTCAAGGGGGGAATGGAGGGCGTTCCCAGGTGTGACTGCGAAGAGTAGCAAGAAGGACAAGAAGGAGTTGGGGGCAAGAAAGAGCTCCAAAAGTCAGGGAGAACTTGTAAGCTGAAATAGGGACTCTGGGCTTCATCCTTACAACAGTAGGGAATCACCGAGTCCTCCGAAGGTGGTCATCCACGGATCACATGTAGTAGGGATAGTGGGCGGGCTGAAGCCACAGGGAGCCTCGTGGTGGTCACAGCTCCCATCCTGACTTGGACGGTGGCCCATAAGCTTCCACGGTATTCTTATGCTTCAGAAATGATGCATGTTTCCATACATCCTTTGGTCCCTACCAAGTACATCATGACCTCTTTAAGAGTAACTTGTTTGGAGGAAGTAAGACAGAGGAATGGGAAGCTGGACACAGGGGAGGTCTCAGCTAGGACAGTCACAATAGCACTAGCAACTTGGAAACGGTTCTGGTTATGCTTAGGAGATAGAACTGACGAGACTTGGTGATTACTGGACTATGGGGTTATACAGATGGAAGTACAGAGAAAGACACCCAGGGTTCAGGATTGTTAAATGGGGGGATGATGAAGTCACTGAAACAGATATCACTATGGAGGAGGTAAATAAAAATAACAAGGTGATTAGAGAACAGAATGGCGGTTCTTAGAGAGTTAAGTGTAAGCTGACTCAACAACCCAGTGGTGCCACCTCTGGGTACAGACTCAAGAGAAATAAAACATACTTGGACATGGACTTACCTATCAGTAGCAGCTTTGTTCATACTGATCAGAAAGTAGAAAATTGGAAGTATGTGCGAACAGGTGAAAGCATAAAAATAGATGGTGTATGCATACAGTGATCTGTGCAATGGTGGTGAACGTGTGGCACATATGTGACAGCTGAGTTGTTATCACCGAAAGCTCTGTTGCCCATCCATCATTGGCATATGCTTTGGCAAGAAAAGGGAGCAAAATACTGAGCTATGCCACAATATGAAGGAACCTCAAAACATGCTAAGTGAAAGAAGTCAAACACAAAAGGTCACAGATCGTGTGGTTGTACCAGCAGGAAATGTCCAGAAAAGGTGAGCCCATGGAGACAAGAAGCAGATGACTGACAGCTCAGGATTGTAAGTGGGCACAAGAGATCTTGTTCTGGTCATGGAACTGTTTTAAAACTGGATGGTGGTGATGGTATCTCAATGTTGCACTTTTACTAAAGCCATTAAATTATGCATTTAAAATGCAATGATTTTCTTATGAAAATATACTTTTGTTGGTATATTTTAGACATACATAATTTTACATTCTTTAGGCATTTCATCTCTCCATGATACATCTTACTTCTTTTTTCCCATTCCCTTCTCTTCCCTTCAATCCCTCCCCCTCCTTATTTACAAAAGCTTTGTTTCCATTTTTTTCTAGTCTCTTTTTCTTGTTTTTTTTTTCCTTTCCCCACCCTCTGTCCTGTGTTTCTCTTCTCATCTGAACATTTTCTTCCTATTTCCCAATATTTATTACACATTTTGCTTCTTATTTCTACTTCCGGTTTCTCACATCAGAGAAACAATCCAATAAATATTTTAAATGTGTATTCAATTTATTTCACTTTAGAGTATGGTCTGAAGGTGCATCCAGTTACCTATAAATGTCTCAGTCTTATCGTTCACAACCGAGTAGTATTCCACTGCATAAACAAAAACACATTTTCTTTATCCACTCGTGGGTTGATGGGCATTTGGGATGTTTCTTAGATTTAACTATTATAAACTGTGCTACTATAAATATGGATGTGCTTATGTCAATATGGTATGATGCTTTTAATTCTTTTGGAATGATATCAAGAAGGAGAAGAGCTGAATCAAATGGAACCTCTAATTTCAGTTTTTTAAAGCATCTTCACACTGACTTCCACAGTGGTCACAACAGTCTACACTCCCAGCAACAGTGGAGAAGGGTCCCCCCGGAAACCAGCATTTCTTATTGGTTAATTTCTTTCTTCTTCTTCCTCCCCTTATTCCCCTTCTCCTTCCTCTTTTTCTTCTTCCTCCTCTTATTCTTTCTTCTTCTTCCTCCTCCTCCCCTTCCTCCTCCCCTTCTTCTTCCTCCTCCTCCTCTTCCTCTTTTTCTTTTCTCCTTCTCTGCTCCTCCTCCTCTTCCTCTTCTTCCTCCTCTTCTCCTTCTCCTCTTTCTTCTTCCTTTTTTCTCAGTACCAGACATCTAATGCAGGACCTTGCACTTGCAAGGCAGGCGCAGCACCACTGAGCGAAATCCCTGACCTTGGTCGATTTCTTAATAGCCATTTTTTCTGGAGTAAGATGGAATCTCAGCTTGTTTTAACTTGCTCTTCTTGAATGGGCAGTGGAGGGCAGTGAGTGCGCCCCGAGGGTGCAGGGCAGCGCTCAGCGTGCAGGAGGGTGCGTGCTCAGTGGGGATCAGGCTGCTGGGCCCCCAGCGGGGACCTGGGGTGCAGGAGGGGGAAGGACTGCCAGGACCGGGACCACCTGCAGGACCATCTGCCCCCTTGTCCAGGCCAGTCCCATGGTAGCTGCAGCCCCAAGAGCCAGGATGAGGTCACCAGGCTCAGGCCCACGTTTTGGGGACGTGCGGAGGCCGCAGTGAGTGGCAGTGGCAGTGGCAGTGGCAGTCTGTGGCCCTCTGTAGGGTGATGTGCGTCTTGTGGGTCCTGACAGCTTCAGTCTGGAGGTGTCTCCCACCCTGGGGAAAGCCGCGAGGGTCTGCCCCCTGCGCGTCAAGTTAGAGTGTCAGCCTGGTCCGGGCCCAGTCCCGGGCCCCTGTCACCCACTCCCTGTACCTGGACACGCTCCTGTCCTGTGTCCCCCGCCCCCACCGCGGGCGTCCTGCACTGCTTGTGGGGGTCACAGTTCGCTCTCAGTGAGTCTTGTCTTCCCACTCACTGGCTGGGGGCAGAGGGCCGAGGAGGCGACCTCTCTGTTTCTGTCTCTTTGTGGACCGTGGGTGTCAGGGCCTCCACTCAGACATAGTCGAGGTGCCCAGGTGGGACAGGCACTGGCGGGAGATGGGGTGTGTAGGCTGTGCTCATACTCAGGCTCTGTTCTCCCAAGGGTGGAGGTTCCTGGCCACACGATGCCCGCTTCATGCTGCAGGCTGGGAGTTCCGTGGCACCAGGACCTCAGCCTGCCACTCCTCTGCCACCGCTACTGCCACTTCCGAGCCCCGCGTGTCCCCCACGCTGCTGGTGCTGTTTCCCCTCCGTCCCCTCCAGCAGGCGGGCCCTCCTCTCACGAGAGGTCACAGTGTTTTCTCTACAGGACAGAGGAACAGGTCCTGTCTTGGAGTCAGAGTGAGCTCTTCCTGTGCGTGGTCTGATGACTGTCTGTATTTGGACCTTCCAGCCTCTGCAAATTTGAGAAGTAAATTTCTATGATTTTAACTTATTCAGCCTCAAGCACAAGGTGGTGAATAAATGCAACGAAGACTCGAGTTCCCGACTTGCATCATCTTCCTTCTTTCTGAAGAATTTCTTTAATATTTATTCAAAGGAAAGTCTACTAGCAACAAACTAGCACAGTTTTTGTCTCTGTTAGAAAATATTCGCTTCTTCCCCTTTGAAAATAATTTCGCAGCATACAGAAATCCAGGATGGTGGTTCTGATCTTCCAAATCTTCAACTTTTTGTTTTTTCTCTTTGGTCACTTGCATAGCTTTCAAGGGAAATTCAGAGTAACTCTATCTCCGCTCCTTTGTAGAGAAGACGAGGTTTCCCTCTGATTTCTGTCAAGATTGTTTCTGTATTTGTTTCGTGCAGTTTGAATTTGGTACGACTTGGTATAGTCTTAAATTGGCTACCCCGAATCTCCACAAGCCCTTCATTTACATTTAGCTTTCTGACCCTCCATTAGGTCAGCAACAACTTTTCTCTGTGGTTCTCTGCTTTTTATGATAAATTGTGATTCTTTGTCTGTCTCTCGTTTTGGGAACAGCAGTTGGCTTTATGACCTCAGTTTTCTACTAGCTCTAAGAAGAGTTGTTAAGTTTTAGTTTGGTAAGGTTTCTTTTTCTCATTTTATGAGGATAAAAGTGATCATTTTCAGGCTCTTTTGATGTCACAGTGAAAGCCAGAAGTTACCTTAAATCATTTGTATCTTAACCTATTGCTTTTATTCCATCATATAATGTACTGTTATTGTACAATTTCACATTAGGAATGAATGTAAATGGACTCTAGTGACAGAAATGAGATAAAAAATGTTGTCCCTCAATATTTTAATTGTATTTTACCTCTTGAAGAGATACTTATAGGTAACACTGATAAGTATGTTCAAACTGATGTCAGAGATTTAGAAGACAGATATGAATCTTTATTCACAACTATTTCAAACATTTATATGAAAAATCATTTTTGGTAGAATCCAAATTACAACCTACTTTGAACAATATCTACAAAGACTATCATTATTGTTATGATTCAGGAGATGTTAGAGTTTGAGATATTAAGTTTTGTTGGGCTCAAGGGCAGAGGTTGGCAAACTAAATCCAGGGGTCCAAATGTAGTTCATTGCTTGTTTAGAAATAGCACTTTATTGGGTCACAGCCACCTGCTCTTGTATGTACATAATGTCTTTTTTGCTTTCATGTTACAGTAGCACAGCTGACTGGCTGCCACAGCCCATATGTCCCACGAGGAGTGCCAGAGAACTTTCTGGGATTGCAGACTTGTGCAACCATTGTGGAGATCCGTGTGGAATTTCTCAGAAAACTAGGACTAGGGGTCCCATTTAACCCTGCTAACCCCCTGCTAGGAATATACCCAAAGGAATTTTAAAAATCACATTGGAAAGACAGATATACACCATTGTTCATAGCAGCTCAGTTCGTGATCGCTCAATCTTGGAAACAACCCAAATGTCCATCAACTGGAGAGTGGATAAAGAAGATGTGGTTTTTTAATAAAATGGAGTATTATTCTGCCATAAAGAATGACAAGTTTGAGTCATTTATATGCAAATGGATACACCTGGAGGACACCTAATAAGTGAAATAAATAGATCACAGATAGGCAAATACTGGATATTTTCTTTGATATGAGCATCTGCAGATACAAATGAGCTCTAGGAAGTATGACAGTTTTTGTAGACTGGGAAGTTTCCAAAGGAAATTTGGTGTGGGAATGTAATGAGGGGAAGGAATAAATATGATTCTGAAAGAAAATAAAAGAGCATGTATATAGGGGGTGGGGAAGTGTGGGTGGGTTGGGATATGGGTAAAAATGAGAATTAACTTGTGTCATATATTGGTACAAATTCCCTGATGTTGGGCCAGAGATTTAGCTCAGTGGTTCTGGTGCCTGCCTCGCAAGTGCAAGGTCCTGAGTTCGATCCCGGTAACCACATATAATGCTGGGCGTGGTGACTCACGCCCACCAGCAATCAATACCACATACCACATACCACAGTGCCAGGCGTGGTGGCTCATGCCTGTAATCCCAGCACTCGGGAGGCAGAGACAGGAGGAGTGCCGAGTTTGAGGCTTGCCTGGGCTACATAGTGAGCTCAGGTCCAGGCTGAACTACAAAGCGAGACCCTGTCTCAAAAAAAAAAAAAATTCCCCAATGTTATGTGTGATTGTGAGATGTATATAAATTGTACCAATAAAGAATTAATTTTTTTTAAAATGCCAGTACTTATGATCATTATAGTAAAAAATATCTCAAGTTGTAATTACCAAGAATGGGAAGGTACTAGTTGACTACTGAAGTAGAAGTGGCTATCTGAAGCTATTTAGTTAACTTGAAGTATCACAGCTAGGAGCCAGTAACTATAAAATAACAAGGTAGTATTCTTTGTTTTATATTTTTCATAAAAATGTCCAAATTTGTTTGTCGTTTTATTATATTGAAATCTATTTTTCAGTTTAAAGAACCACCATGGTTCTGAACCCTATTTTGATATTAGATATTGCTTCACTAATCTTTGCTTAAAATTTCATGATGAAATGTTTGTCTTAGAGATTTATACTAGACTGCATACCTGGTTGCTGGTTGTTTCTGTCTTTTATTTTTGTCACATTTTAAGACACATTGGTAAATTCTCATCTGTAGATCTCTGAGAATATTACAAAAATTTCTACAGCAATAAAACTGATCTGTTTCGGAGAGGTTTCTAAAAAGAGATATTTGGGGTTGGTTTTTCAGTAAGGTTTCTATAAAATTAAAAGTGATTTTCTTTAGCCAAACACTTGGCCTTGATCTTTTTCTTTCCCACAACCAATTTTAAAATTTACCTGCTAGACATTTTCGTTTTCTAGAAAATGGGAGAGTAAATCAGGTTGGAAATTACAGGAGGAGCCCTAAGCTTGGTTTGGTGAAGACTCCAGTAACACCAGTAATGTGGGGCCAAAGCATATGAACAGTTTTAATTCGGATTCAATGCTGTGGGGTAAGTTGATATTGCCAACTACAATTGATTAATTTTAAAATTCGTAAAAGCATTTGCAAAAAGAAAAAGAAAAATAATTAGCAAGTATGTAGTATTATTAATGAATATACATTTTATCAATCTACTTTACCATTGCCTCCATAAACTGTCTAGATTACAAAAAACTCACATACAGTGAATTAAACAAAAAGACACAGTTTCTAATGTGATATTTTCTTTCCTTTTTCTCTCTCTTGTCAGGGCAAATTCCAGAGGGGGGATGGGAGATGTCAGAAGGTTGGTGAGAGCTCCCGTCCCTGCCAAAAGTTACGTGTTTTCTGTTTCCCCTTGTTTGGTTCTTCCCAAGGAGGCTCTAGGAGGTGGACATTGAGGTCTGGGGTCTACTTTCTTTTAAATAAGTGTATTTCTAGTGTTTGTTAAGGGACTTTGCATAATTCCTCTAAATATCCACAACTGAAGGAAAATCAGTATGCAGATTAAAACATTTTCAGTGGAAAAATATAGGCTTTACAAACACAAGTAATAAAATTACTTCTGGCCGCAGTGAGTCTGGGAACTAAAAATCTTTACTCCTTTATTATTCTTTATAATTCACATAAAATAAATAAATCTCAGTCATAGTCAAATGCACACATGCCAGTACTGCTTTCTACTTGGAGGACCCATCCATACCCATGTACCTAGAATAGCTTAGTACTTAAATCTTGTATAATCTTTTGCCTTTGCAGTGGAAGCTAAGAAATTTATCTTAGCTGTGTGTGCTTTGAGGCAAGAAGAATACACGCTGTTGTATCATAAACTAGAGAACGTATATTGTTGCAGGACAAAATGAGCCACAGAATAACCTGAAGCACCAGTTCCAGAACCTATTTACACCTCTCACTCATGACCCCTAGTGGATGTATGTGGAATGGCCGTTACAAGCCCTACTAGCACCATAGGGCCTAAAGAGGATTTAGGGCAGATTCCTTCTTTCAAACATTTGCTCTGTGGCTGCTTCTCATCTGGACAGGGGAACCCCTGGCTTCATTTCCCATGAACGGGCTGCCAAATTTGCCACCTCTATACATCCCAAGGAACTAGCCCAACCATCAGTGAATGAAGAAATCATTACTTCATTAAAGCAGAACCACATTCAAAGGTTGTAATACAAAACTGAGCAGAAACTATTAGATAAGGTAGGCTATTAGATAAGATAAACTATTAGATAAGCCCCCTGCTGTTTACAGAGATTAGAATCTAACAATAGACACAAATATCTCTACACAAGCCATAACCGATATACCCTGTCTTCTTTTCTTTTGTGTATGTGTATGGCCATATATTAAGTCAACAAAAATAGCCAAAAAAAATTTTTTTCCCAAAAATTGTCCAGACTAAAATTTGACAGTGTTGACATGGGCAAATAAGGTCAGATTCACATAACTCATTATTAGTCTAATTACCTAGCTTTGTTAGTGGTTGGTATGGTTATAATAAATTAATGCAGGTTTGATGCTATCTGTTGACTTCAGAAACTAAGGCCAGAGATGGAGAAGCAACTGAACAAGGACAAATAACACTCAAAAGAAGTAGAAGGGAAAAGGAATAGGAAATAAGAATCAGGTTTAATTTAGACAAAACTAGAGTAGTCAACACACTCCATAAGAGCATACAGAAGATAATAGCCTTCTTTAAGGCTTCATCTCAATTTCTTTCAGTTTCAAACTGAAAGGGACAAGTATTACTCCATGAGGATAGTCTTCAGAATTCTACATCTCAAAATTATGATAAAATTATTGCCCAATTGACAGTAGAATTCATTTTAAATGAATTGGTACATATGTATAAATAAGTAATGTAGGAAAAAAATTATTGCATCTACTTAACTGTGAGTTTAAACATCTTGATTTAATCTGAGCTTCTCTTTTGCTTTCACTAACGACACTCTTGAATTTTTAGGCTTTTATCAATAGTAACATGATAATTTTACATGCTTTTTAAATTTTGAAAACGCATTTAATGTATCTAAGTGAAAGTTGCTTATTCAGAGCTTATCCTTCTCTATAATTACACTTCTGTCTATGGCCATACCACCCTGAACGCGCCCGATCTCGTCTATAATTATACTTCCCAGACACTCATATTTTTCTAGTAGTATAATTTCCATTCCATTAAAAACGTGAATTTCAACAGAGAAATATGTTTCATAATGAAGCTTAACTATTCCTTGCCCTGTCGGTCAGACACAGAGGAGCCTTTGACGTCAGAGAGCTTAATTACCGTCCGTACCGTTCTGCTTTGACAACTCTGCTTTTGTACTGGCATTATTTTCCCACCTGTTACTTTGAATCCAAAGCACTCAAACTGCCCTCATCAGTTTCTTTGTACTGAACACAGATTTGTCATGTTTTCTAGTTCCCTGGTTGAACACTAAATGATACTGGTCCTATGTCCCAGAGACTTTCTCAGCCCAAGATTTTTCTGATTATAACTTACTCCAATGTTGGCTCAGCATAATTTTGACTTTGTCCTCCTCCATACAGTATAAACTATAAGCACAAGACCACTCTGGCCCCTCGCTTCTCACCACCCAGCCCGAGCTGTGGATGAACGATTTACTGTGAACTAAGGGAATGAGTGAATGCAAAAGATCACCATGGGAAACCCAGCTGAACTGCTTCTTACAGATCTTCAGTTTGGTCTTTTCTCCTTCTTTTTTTGTGAGCATGTATCTGTTACTGAATGATTACATCCAGCGTGGGGCTTGGTACGTACCCAGTCCCATCTTGGTCCTCTTGGTTCTCCTGACCCACCCCCACCTCCCTCTGCCCTTCCCCAGTCACTTCACATGTTTACAGAGTCTACTTCCCTGTTTCCATTTCAATCATTTCTGTAAATTTTGATGTATAAATAGATACATGGTAGACAGACAGAAGATATATAAGTAAATTTTATTTATTTAAAACCTATCATAGCTAAATAAACATCTTTTAATGATGAATTATAGTCGTTTATTTTATATTTATGTATGCACGTTGTTCACATGTAATTTTTAAAGATGAGTCTGAAATAAATAAATGGAGTATGCTTCTTTTCCCATTGCCTAAGACTCATTCATATTCCATGCAAAAAAAAAAAAGTGCTTAGACTGATAAACCATCGTCGTTTAAAAGTTATGCTTTCCCCATTATGTGTGTCCGTTGTTCATTGATAATGGCTTGGAAAACTTGTTTTTTCCAGATTTAAACTGTGCCTGGCAGCTTCACTAGAAGCACTTACTCAATATTGTCACTGCACATTAATTCAGTGTTCAGATCAGTATTATGGTTGCAGTTCTTTAAATATTTCTGTTGCTTTGAGGAACTGAAATGATGACAACAACATCATTTGCAAATAACAATGATTCGTTTATCTGTTTCTTTGTGGTACTAGGGATTGAATCCAGACCCTTTGAACTCAATTACATTTTAGCTCTTCTCATTTAAAAATTTTTTTTTTTATTTTTTGAGACAGGGTCTCGCTTTGCAGTTCAGACTGGCCCTGAGCTCACTATGTAGCCCAGGCAAGCCTGGAACTCAGCAATCCTCCTGCCTCTGCCCCCCTCCCGAGTGCTGGGATGACAGGCGTGAGCCACCACGCCCGGCACTGTGGTAGGCGGTGTTGATTGTTGGTGGGCGTGTCTCCACGCCCAGCATTATATGTGGTTACCGGGGGATCGAACTCAGGACCTTGCGCTTGCGAGGCAGGCGCTGGAACCACTGAGCAAAATCTCCAGCCCCTCATTATTATTATTATTATTATTATTATTAATATAGGGTCTAAGTTGCCAAAGCTTGTTTTAAACTTGTGATTCTCTTGCATCAGCTTGCCAGGATTCTAGGATTCTAGGCAAGTGCCCCCATGCTATCGGCTGTGTTTTTCATTTTTAAAACTTCCATTTTTCATTTATTTGTCATATGTCTGACTTTGGACATGATAATAGTAAATCTACACAGCTGTGCTTTAAAATAAGTGCCTTGGGCGCCGGGCAGTGGAAGTAGCTGCGGCGCCAAGACCTAAGTGTTTCTGTTTTGGTTCGCGAGGAGGCGGGGTGGGGGGCGGTGCTGGAGGAGGAGCCTGAGGAGGGGAAGGAGGAAGAATCAGAACTAGGGCGGTGGAGGAGGAGGAGGAAGGGGGAGGAAGGCCAGGCGGAGCGGACGGAGGGAGGCGGAACCGGAGCCTGGCAGGGGCTGGAGCCCCGCACAGTTCAGTGTGGGGGGAGCAGCGCCAGGAGGCGATGACCCCCGGCTGCAAGTCTCATTGCCCCTCAGACCACGCCTGGGCCCCGCGACTCCGCCTGGTGCGGGCTCAGGTTTCTATACTTCCAGAAAGAAAAAATAAACATCTTTCATCCTGGAAGTTCGTTTAAGAGTCTGAAATAAAATGCCAGACGTGGTGGCTCACGCCTGTCATCCCAGCACTCGGGAGGCAGAGACAGGAGGATTGCTGAGTTCCCGGCGGCTTGCCTGGGCTATATAGTGAGCTCAGGGCCAGCATGAACTACAAAGCGAGACTGTCTCAAAAGCAAAAAAAAAAAAAAAAAAAAAAAAGAGTCTGAAATTAGGGACTACTTTCAAATTCGGACATGGCTAATCGAGGAGCAACAAGACCTAATGGGCCAAATACTGGAAATAAAATATGCCAGTTCAAACTAGTACTTCTGGGAGAAACTGCTGTTGGCAAATCAAGCCGAGTGCTTCGTTTTGTGAAAGGCCGGTTTCATGAATCTAGAGAGAGTACCACTGGGCTGCTGTTCTAACCCAGACTGTGTTAGATGACCGTGTCACAGCAGTGAAGTTTGAAATACGGGATAGAGCTGGTCAAGAACCACACCGTAGCCCTAGCACCAATGTACTACAGAGGAGCACAGCAGCCATAGTTATATATGACATCACAAATGAGGAGTCGTTTGCAAGAGCAAAACACAGGGTTAAAGGACTTCAGAGGCAAGCAAGCCCTGACACTGTAATAGCTTTATCAGGAAATAATGCTGATCTAGCAAATAAAGAGCTGTCGATTTCTAGTGCTAGGTGTGCACAGTGCTAGATGACAACAGTTTACTATTCATGGAAACATCAGCTAAAACATCAATGAATGCAAATGAAATATTCATGGAAATAGCTAAAAAGTTGCCAATGAATGAGCCACAGAGTCCAGGAGCAAATTCTGCTAGAGGAGGAGGAGTAGACCTCACTGAACCCACCCAGCCAACCAGAAGTGAGTGTTGTAGTAACTAGACCTCCAGGCTGAACTAGCTAGAACATTCTCCTTCCTAAATGTTAACAACGGTGGAACTGGGCATTTAACCAGCCCAGTAAGACTCCCCAAAGAGACTTATGATAGAGTCAAGTTTCTAATACAGAATTATTTTAAGTGTTTTGAACTTAATTTTTAATAACATACACGTGTCCCTCTGTTTCAGCAGTAGAAAGGGAAAATGAGATCTGTGTGTACTTGTTTCACTGGGAAGTTGGAGGGAATCATTTCTCATGGTAGGGAGAGAGACAGGTGACTATCTGAACCCACAGTTAACTGCCCAGTTTTTCCTAACTGGGACAGTACTCATCTGAAAAAAATGAGAAATTACTAATCTGAGCTTTCTGAAAAACATTTTTAGAAAGAGATTATAAGATTATTTATGTTCATTTACAGTATTCAGGTAAACTCTTCTGTTATCTAAAGTGTACATTCCACATTTGGGGGGGGCAGTACTGGGGATCAAACTCAGGACCTTGTACTTGCCAGTCAGGTGCAGCACCACTGAGCTACGTCCCCAGCTCCCATTCCACATTTTTTTTTTTTTAGACAGGGTCTCACTTTGTAATTCAGGCTGGCCCTGAGCTATGTAGCCCAGACAAGCCTCGAACTCAGCAATCCTCCTGTCTCTGCCTCCTGAGTGCTGGGATGACAGGCGTGAGCCACCACATCCAGCACTGTGGTATGTGGTATTGATTGCTGGTGGGCGTGAGTCTCCACGCCCAGCACTGTATGTGGTTACTGGGGATTGAACTCAGGACCTTGCACTTGCAAGGCAGGCACCGCAACCACTGAGCTAAATCTCCGGCCCCCATTCCACATTTTAATAAGTTAACCACAAGAAAGCAGTTCCACATCTCCAGGAAGAAAAGGAGTATTAGTAGCAAGTAAGTCATAGCCAGTCCTTTTATTTTTCTAAATAGAGTAAAGAAGTCAAATGTTAACCCCAAGTTGTAAAAGGTTTGAGGGCATGTAAACTTTACTTGCGTTGGTTTGAAATAATATAAATAATGAATTTAAAAATGTGTTCATAATTTGACAGTATTAAATCATTTTTGGTAAAAGAAGTTCTGGCAATCCCTATGGTAGTGGTTATAGATCTGGTGATAAAAGTGATAGATATGGTAACTAAAGTGTTAAAAAAAAAACCCAACAGACAAGAGTTAATCATATGCATGATCCAGGCAGCAATGAAATTATTAACACTCAGGGTCAAAACTGGCTTTCTAATAGCCACATCATACAGTACCAAGCACTCCTGTGCAAAAATCCCCACCTGACCTTTACCGTGGCCAAGGCTTTAAATGCAGCCACGTTCCTTCCTGTAAAATTAGGGCCTCCAGAACATGACTGTTTGATGTCAGTAAATGAGGTATATTCCAGCAGAGCAGACCTTCAGATGACGCCCCTAGCTGATGCAGAGTACACACTTTTCACAGATGGGAATAGCTCAGTCAGAGATGGGGTTCATCATTCGGGGTATGCCACCGTCACCACAGAAAAGGTGCTTCTAGCGGGGCCCAGTCCCAGCTGGGTGGTCTGCTCAGAGAGCTGAGCTATGGGCCCTGACTGAGGCACTCAGATGGAGAAACAGAAAAAAGATCATTGTGTATACAGATTCCAAATATGCTTTTGCAACCATACATGTCCACAAAATGCTCTATAAAGAGAAAAGACTTCTTACAGCTGAAGAGAGACAGACCAGGAACAAAGAGGAAATCTTACAGCTCCTTGATGCCATGTGGGCACCACTAAAAGTTGCTATAATTCACTGCCAGGGACATCAAAAAGTAAAAAACTCAGTGTCCCTTGAAAATGCAAAAACAGATGAAGCAGCAAAAGCAACTGCCAATTCACCTGCATAGATAATCGTAAGTCTTCAAACTATAAAAACAGAGTCCTCAGAAAGCAACCTAAGGTATTCAGCAAAAGATGAATGGCCAAAGAGTCCAAAGGCACAAAAGAAAGAATCTCAGAAAAAATAGCCTATGCATTGGTAAACCGACACCAGGACCTTACCCACGTAAAAAAGACTGCCTTCAATAAGCTCCTAGAAAGATAGTACTACATTCCTCAGCTTTCTGCCCTTTGTGCTACCATCTGCCAGAGAACACCTGTGCTGAAGTGGAACCCCGTCAAAAGCCTCAACCTGTGCCAAGAGTACAGCGTATCGGAAACTCTCCTTTTGAGGACAGAATTTACAGAAGTAAAGCCCTGCAGGGGCTATTGATATCTGTTGGCCTTGATTTGTACATACTCAGGGTGTGTCAAACATTCCCTATGAAAACAGAAAAGGCCCAAAAAGTGTGCTGATCCCTTTTGAGAGAGATCATTCTGAGATATGGACCTCCCTTGACAATAGGCAGTGACAACGATACAGCTTTTAAAGTAGCAGAAATAATTAGAAAGCTAGCACAACTGTTAAAAATAAAGTGGAGGGCCAGAGATTTAGCACAGTGGTTCCAGCGCCTGCCTCACAAGCACAAGGCCCTGAGTTCGATCCTGGTAACCACATACAATGCTGGGCGTGGTGACTCACACCCACCAGCGATCAATACCACATACCACAGTGCTGAGCGTGGTGGCTCACGCCTATAATACCAGCACTGGGGAGGCAGAGACAGGAGGATTGTTGAGTTCGAGGCTTGCCTGGGCTACATAGTGAGCTCAGGGCCAGCCTGAACTACAAAGCAAGGCCCTGACTCAAAAATAAAATAAAATAAAGTGGAAATTGCATATTGCCTATTGACCACAGAGTTCAGGAAAGGTAGAAAGGATGAATAAGACCCTAAAACTGAATCTTACTAAATATTGCTTAGAAACATAGGTTTCTTGGGTAGACTTGTTGTCATTTCCTTTAATGAAAATTAGAAACATGCCTAGTAAAGGAAAACTTTCTCCCTATGAAGTTTTATTTGGGAGGCCTCCGCCTTTAATTAGGAGTGTAAGAGGTGACACCCAAGAAGTGGGTAATCTTGTGATCAGTCAACAACTTGAGGCCCTAGGAAAAACTTTTTATGAGCTACATAAATATTATATATATAGAGAGATGATGTTTCTACCAACAGTCCTGCGCACCTATTTGAGCCAGGAGATCAAGCGTACATTAAGAACTAGAAAAAGGAATCTCTCTCTCCCATTTGGAAAGGGCCTTATGTCATTGTTATCACTAGTCCCACAGCAAGAAATGTTGCAAAAATTCAACCGTGGATTCACCACTCAAAGATATAAAGATTTTATCTTGGGGACAGTTGGACTTGGCAGCCAAACCCAGTTGATCCATTGAGAGCGACTCTCCAGAGACAGTGAACTGAAAGCCCTGTTCTTATCACTCCAAAGGCTCACAGGTCGACACACGGCTGAAGCATTAAAGGAGCAGCTAAAAGGCAGACTCATGAACGCGTGTCTTGCTTTTATAACCTCTGGAACTCTGCGTGGTGTGAGTTTCTGTGTCATTTGTCTTGCTCTCGCAATTATTTTTGGCATAGCTTTAGCCATCGTCACCCCACCACATTAAAACTCCTAGAAAAGATGTTTGCTAGCTACTGTTTTCTGGTGCATAGTATCACTTTCACAGGTAATTTTGTTTATAAGTGCCAAACACTGGAATTTTGAGTTGATTATATATTGACCTAGGGACCAGAAATTTGATGCCCAGACAAGGTTAAGACCGTCAAATGGAAACCAGAGAGGCATCCCATGAAAATTACACTCGATGCCTGCCCACACCAACATTGTGGCTGGCCAGGAATCATAGATTGTGGAAGGTGTAACAGAAAATGAAGAGTTATGCACAGCCCAAAGAGACAAAAAGGGTACAATGATTGTAAATGGGGATGGCACTCTACATTCACCGCCTCCAAAGTGGAATGTACAATTCCCAGACTGTTGGGCCTGTAAACAAGGGGAATGTAACCCACTAGAGATTGTTTTTCCCAATCCGTGGGATCCCAAATGGTTAAAAGGCCAAACTGCAAGAGTTCAATATTTTGTGTACATACCTCTCAGCCCTAGCATGCTGACCCAGCTTGGCAAATTGGGAAAAGGTTAAGCCCACCTTGGATAAGTGACAGCTGTCAACACTGAGACTTAATGATTAAAAAGGTCTAGACTACGAGCCGGCCTAAAGCTGGAGAGAGCCCTTTAAAAGATAGAGAACATCAGGTCGAATAAGACTAAGTATACAGGAATAGATATGGTTCAGACCACAAATAGCACTCATAAACTACTGATGGTAACTGACCCAAAACTCACCTCTGATTGTTAGATCTGCGCCCCCCTGAGCCAATTAACTTATCAGACCTCAGGAATAACATTCCAAGGTGCAATCAATCTGACTCAAGGACCCGCTATAAGGCTCCTGAAAAGCCCCAGGAGATAATTAAAAATAGCTCCTGTCTACCAGAAAAAGACCATTCTGCTAATATATCTGAGGTCTGCAATAGTTTAGAAACTCTGGTCCACAACCTGATTGCCCCTGAAAAAACTTTCTTCATTTGTAAAGATGGTTTATGCCAAACAGTCTCCCCAGAAACTCAGGAGCTTTGTAGACTAGGGATCCTAATACCCAATTTAAATGTCTATACACCTCAGACTATGAGGCAGGTTCCCCTCCAAATTGGGGCCCCAGAAAAGCTAATCAAAACAAAAAATAGAGAGAGAGATCTTATTGTCCTCGCTATACTGGCTGGACTGGCTATAGCTGGGAGTCTCACGCTTTGTGGTGCAGCATTAGGTCTGGGACAACAACAATATCTTCTCTGGAACAAGACATCCTATCCTAAAAGGGCTGGACAAAGTCCAGGCTTCTATTCTAACGCTACAGGGACAGATCGACTCGCTAGCCGATATGGTACTCCAGAATAGGAGAGTGCTTGATCTACTCACAGCTAGATGTGGAGAGACCTATCTATTTAGGAAAAGAGTGCTGCTATTATGCTAATCAATCTGGAGTGGTAAGAGAGTCACATGACTCGCTCAAAGAACAATTAAATAAAGTACAAAGTAAATATGAGCCCTCTAAAACAGACCTGTGGGGAAGTTGGTCCCTGTTAAACTGAAAGCCCTGGCTAGGGGCACAAATTGGGTCATTAATGATAATATGCTCCTAGAGACAGTAGGACCTTGCTTAATTAATTTGATAACTAAATTCATCACCCAAATACTCCAAGCCATACAGTCTTGCCAGGTATTAGTAACAACTAATGATCAATACATATGTCTATACAAGTGCCTGAAGATTCAGCCTAATTAAAAAAAAAATAGGGGAATGTCACGGGAAACCTGACTGCAAGAATGCCACAGGAAACCTAATTGCAATAGCTGGGACCTGAACTGGCGCTGGCCCCACCCCCACACAATATGTCACAGAGATAGAATTGTGAATGATAGTAGCCTCTGATTTAATTAGCCATTTGTCTACCCTGTAGAGCCTGGTTCCTTTAATTGCTTTATGGTGCAAATCAACCTTAGAAGATTTCTGTTAACTCCCAGCACACCTGTGTGTAGTAAATTGTAACCTCACCACCTCCTGCCCAGCTTCCTCCCCTACCCCTACTCACTAATCTACTAGACTTCCCCTATCCTGAAAAGTAACTACTTGTAACCCTGGAAACGGACTGGAATCCTATATTGTCCTGCAACCAGATCTGCGGAACCTGGGATTATATATCAAGATGTTACTCTCCCCATTTCTTTAAAAATTGTTTTCTGAGAAATCTCCACACGGATCTCCACAATGGTTGCACAAGTCTGCAATCCCACCAACAGTGTAGAAGGGTTCCTTTCTCCCCACAGCCACGCCAGCATTTATCATTGGTTGACTTTGTGATCGCAGCCATTCTTTGTGGAGTGAGGTGGAATCTCAATGTTGTTTTCATTTGTATCTCTCGAATGACCAGAGATGTTGAGCATTTCTTCATATGTTTCTTGGCTGCTTTGATTTCTGCCTCTGAGAAGTGTCTGTTCATTTCAGTTGCCCATTTTTGAATTGGGTCTTTAAACTTGGGGAGGC
>PVIC010028613.1:0-23057 GCA_004025085.1 Thryonomys swinderianus
CTTGGCATAAGTTGACTGCATCCCCCTTAACAGAGGAGATGTCCTGGGGGGTCAGCCCTGGGTGAGGGTCCCAGTGGTGCTTTGTAGCCTCTTGTCACGTTCAAGGGATTCAGCAGGACAAACTATAAAACTTAAAAGCTCAACATTTATTAAAAGGAAAAGAGGATGACAAGAAGTCCCCTCAAAAAAACAAAAGAGAAAATCCACCCTGCATGCAGGCTAGGCCTCTGCAGAACCGAGAGACCCGTGGCCACGAAGCATGGGCCGCCGTCTTTGAGGGTGTTGTCTACCTCTGACGTCATACCCGGGCCCCTTGCAGCGGTCCTCCTGCTTCAGCCTCCCAGGTGCTGGGAGTGGCAGACTCACGCCACCGCACCCAGCTGTCCTCCCCTGGGCCTGGGATTTTGCACCGGAGTCCTCTTAACTCCCTCCCAGCTCTGCGGCCCCGGAGGGCGCGGGCTGACTGCTGTCTGACTGTTCATGCAGCTCAGGGTGCAGCCTCCGCACACTCGGCCTCCTGCTCTTTGTCCAGACAGGATGTGGGGGAGCGTGCTGCACGTTGGCTCTCACACGCTCCTCTCTTCCACCTCCTTCCTTGCAGCCTCTGCTGATTTTTTTTCTTTAAATAATTTATTTAACTAAAATACATGTACTGACTTCCATATATTTTGATACATCTTTCACCCGTGGGGATTTAGAGGGTATGCCAATATAAATATTTCATGAATGCGTGGTCATTTCAGTATATATCTCCACAATACGGCACGTTGTCTACCGAGAAAAACACTGAAGAGTAAAGACCTGGAAGTAGGTACAGTGAGAATCTGCTTCAGGTATTTGTTTGAGAAGAAGAGTCACCGTGTACCTGTTTAATTAAGAAAACCATCCTTACAGCGCAGGACAATTTTTTACTTTTAAGTGGGGCCTGGGACACTTAGCCGCCATCGGGCTCATGGGAACAGGCTCCAACAGCTCGGGCCTCTCCCCGCTGGCTCTCGCCCAGGCGCTTCCTGGGCGGCCGGGCTGGCGCCTCAGCGGAACCCAGGCACCTTTCTCTTTGGCTTCCTTCTTTTTCGATCACTTCCCTTGACACGTTTCGGGACGCCGTCTCGACTCTTCGAGTGTTTAATGTGCTCACTACGCACATTCATCCTCTTGGCAAATATCTTCCCCTTAACTTGCTTGTTCACAGCAGTGCCAACTGGTAATGTTGCAGACTTTCGGTTTTGCCATGGTGACATTTGTGTGGCAGTAGTGCCCATTCTGTTGATGTCTGCAGTATCACCCGTCTTGTAGATGCACATATATGCGGCCGAAGGAACGACCCCATGCTTTCTAAAAGGCCTAGGAAACATGTCCGGGTTCCCCTCCTCTTTCCCTTTATGTTTGTCACCTTGGCAAGTTGCTACAAGAAGGCGGCCGCGGCCTGGAGGGAGCCCTGCTGACGCTCAGCCTCTCTCCTTTGTGCCCCAGATCCTGCAGGCCCTGGGCAAGTCCTACCACCCTGGCTGTTTCCGCTGCGTCATCTGTAATGAGTGTCTGGATGGGGTCCCCTTCACCGTGGACTCAGAGAACAAGATCTACTGTGTCCGAGATTACCATAAGTGAGGAGGGGGAGCAGCGGGAACCCCACACATGCAAGGCCCACGCTGACCTCAGCAGAGTGGAGGTGGACACGATGGCAGTGTGTTGGTAGCCGTGTTGTGCCACGAGGCCACGGTCGGCAAAGGCTTAGCGGCTTTGAGGACTTCAGCACAGTCTTGGGCGAGGGGGACCTGTTAATCCTGCTATAGACGGAACTGTTTCAAAAATCAGGTTTAGCCAGGCATGGTGGCTCATGCCTGTCTTCCCAGCACTTGGGAGGCAGAGGCAGGAGGGTTGCTGTGAGCTCGAGGCTTGGCTGGGCCAGGCTCCGCATGTAGTGGAAGGCTGGGAATAAGCACAGAGCCAACACTGCGGGGTGGGGGTGGGGGTGGGGGAGGGACAGAGGGAGAGAGCCAGTGCGTCGGGCTGTCCTCGGGTGCGGGCTGCAGGGTGCGGGGCTTCTGGGAACAGCGTGGCGCACCCACCCATGTTCCGCCTCCTCCCCCCCAGGGTGCTGGCCCCGAAGTGCGCAGCCTGCCGGCTCCCCATCCTCCCGCCCGCGGTGAGACGCTGCCCCGTCTGAGGTCCTCCCTCCCGCCTCCCACCTCCCTTCCGCAGGCTGCTCTGCCCGTCTCGGAGATGCCTGCTCCTGTCGCCCCTCCGCAGTCAGGCTGCTTGTGACTCTTAGATTTGCAGAGAAGTAGAAAAGCTTGTCTTTTATTCATTTATAATCTGTATTTTTTCATATATATATTATATTATTTTTTTTTTAAGTTTTTTTTTGTGACAGGGTCTCACTTTGTAGTGCAGGATGGTCCTGAGCTCACTGTGTGGCCCAGGCAAGCCTGGAACTCACAGCAATCCTCCTGCCTCTGCCTCCCGAGTGCTGGGATTACAGGTGTGAGTCACTATGCCCAGCACTGTGGTCTGTGGTACCGGGGGCTGAACTCAGGACCTTGCGCTTGCTAGGCAGATACCAGAACCACTGAGCTAAGTCCCACCCCTCTTATATTTATTTTTTGAGACAGGGTCTCTGTGTAGCCCAGACTGGCCTGGAACTCAGCAGTCCTCTGGCCTCAGGCTCCTGAGTGCTGGTTTTACAGCCCTGGGCCACCACGCCTGGCCCACATATGTTTTTTTTTTTTTTTTTTGAGACAGGCTCTCGCTTTGTAGTTCAGGCTGGCCCTGAGCTCACTATGTAGCCCGGGCAAGCCTTGAACTCAGCAATCCGCCTGCCTCTGCCTCCCAAGTGCTGGGATGACAGGCGTGAGCCACCACGCCCAGCACTAGGCCCACATATGTTTTTAAGGGTAGATGTCCTGGCCAGTCCTCTCTTCGGTGCTGGCGGGATTCCAAAGGTGCCCCTGTACCTCCCAGGACCGCACTCCTCTGCTTCTGACAGCCGTCAGTATGCACGGCTCACTCTGTCGCGTCCTGATTCTTCTGCCTGTCACCCCATCACCCCTCCCCTCCCCTCCCCTCCCTGTGGCCCCTGAAGGCCCCTCCCTGGCCTCCACACCCATTTTTCCTGCCTTCTGTCCAGGGCTCGGATGAGACGATCCGTGTGGTTTCCATGGACAGAGACTACCACGTGGAGTGCTACCGCTGTGAGGTAGGCCTTCCCCCATGCCAGGCCCTTCGGGGAGTCTTAAGGGTACCAGACCTGAGGTGGCCCCGAGATTGTGGGGAGGCGGAGAGGAAGCAGGTGCCCAGGGATGAGTCTGTGTGCCCCTAGCCGGGTGCGGTGGTGCATGTCTGTGATCCCAGCACTCTAGGAGGCTGAGGCAGGAGGATCACAGTGTAATCTCAGCCTGGGCAGCTTTCGGACTTGGCAAGACCTTTCTCAGAATAAAAAGAGCAGGGCTGGGGGTAGAGCCGAGAGTACAGGCCCTGGGTTCAGCCCCCAGGCTGCAAAGCTAAAACCCAGCAGCACGGCGAGTCCTGAGACTTCGGGCTGCTGAGTGAAAGTCCTGTCTGTCAGCGGGGCAGGCAGGCCGCGGGCGGTACCCCTGCCTGAGGAGGGGCTCCCTGCCCTTCTCTGCCTGTGCCCCGTGGCCCTGGTCCCCCTGCCACTTGTGGCCAGGAGGGGGACACCAGCTGCCGGAGAAGAGCCCGGAGAAGCTTGCTGGGTGCCCCTCCGCGCACCCCAGGTCGCATCCCCAGGGCCTGCCCCGCTAGTCCCATCCCACTGTGTGGTGGCCGCATGGGAAAGCCCGGAGAGACAAGCGGCCATACTGTGTTCAACCCGGTGACGCTGGCGTCCTCTGAGCGCTTAGTCCAGCGACGTTTTCCTCGGAAGTCTGCAGCGTGACGCCCGTGGCTTTGCCTGGGCAGAGGCCCCCTGCAGACGTGGGGCAGGGGCCTGGTGCCGTCTCACTTCTCTCTGTCTCTCCCTTGGGCCTCTCTGGCTCCCCAGGACTGCGGCCTGGAGCTCAATGACGAGGACGGTCACCGCTGCTACCCGCTGGAGGACCACCTCTTCTGCCACCCGTGCCACGTGACGCGGCTGGAGAAGGGGCCCTCCCCCGCCAGCCTCCACCAGCACCACTTCTAGCCAGGGCGGCTGGCGGTGGGGCCAGGGCGACGTCCGCCCGTGACTTCTGGTGGCCCCCGGGCTGGCACTGGGGGAAGGCGAGGCGGGCGCGTCCCTGCAGGCCTGAGGGATGCCTGTGACCGGCCAGGCGTGTGCTCACCTAGGGCCTCCCCTGCCACCCTGGCCGGGCCCTCAGGAAGCGCGGCAGCATGCGGTGGCTTAGCATTCACATGGCATCAGCGCTGGAACCACCCTCAGCCACGGTGCCTCTGAGGGAGCAGCGCAGCGACCCACGCTCAGCCTTTCCAGGCCCCAGCACCCCTGGCACGTCGGGGCTGCACAGAACGCTCCACACTGACCCCACGCTGGAGAGCAGGAAGCTCAGCGGAGAACTGGCGGGAGCCAGAGCCAGGATCCCGCTTGTCCTCTGTGCTCTGAGTCCCGGTCCCCAGGTGTCCCCCAGCAGGGGCCGCCCGCAGGCCCGGGGAGAAGAGAGCTGGCGCGGGCACTAGGCCTCTCCTGTCTTGGGCTGGGAGCGCCTCTGGCACCTTGGCGAGCTTACTTCATGGTGGACTCTTTGGAAGCTCTGGGCACAAACTGAGCGAGAAGGAGAGTGAGGCCGGCTGCTGAGCCGGCGGCGGGGGTGATGGTCACCCCGCCCTGGCTCCGAGAAGCTGATACCAGGTACACAGCTCTCCCCTGTGATTTGTTCTTTGCCGTTCCTCCGCGCCCACAGCCTTCCACACACGCACAGTACCTCACAGACAGCCTCACCGCCGTGCAGTCGAGGGGGACTGGCGTCCGTGGCGTGGGACTCGGGCGCCTCCCCCTCACTCAGACCAGCTGGCCGGGCTTCGTGACCAGAGCTGAGATCCGGCACCAGCGCCCCGCGCCCGCAGGCCCGAGGGGGAGACCCGCTGGCGGATGTCAGGCCACCTGTGCCCTCCGCGCCGCACGCCTGAGCAGGGTGTGCCCTCTGAGGTTCCGGGTGGGCGAAGCTGCTACAAAAGCAGAAGAAAAGGAGTGGCCGGCCCCGCACACGGGAGGCTGAGGCAGGAGCATGAGGCGTGGGCTGGTGTGGGCGTCCGTGGAGCCCCGGCACAGGGATGCGGACTGCTCCCCCCGCCGGCTCCTGCCGTGGCCACCGCGGCTCAGGCGCAGCCACTTCCTGTGAGAAGCGCAGAGTCAGCCCGTGGATCCTCTGGCATTTCATGCCATCCATGCGGTTGGACTCCTTTGGCCAGTGTCGCTTCCTGGCTTCCTGTGCCCGGGCCGAGCCCTCTGAAGACCCCAGTCGCCCGGGGCCTGCGGCTGCCCCTTCCTGTCACGTCCTCAGCTGGCAGAGGCCAGCCCTGTGTCCGGCCTTGGGGCGAGGCCTTGCTCAGGGGCAGAGTGCGGAAACGGCGCGCAGGGCTCCCCTTCCCCAGCACTGGGGGTTTCTTGTTTTTTACTAATAAGTAGTTTAAAACTTGGTGATTAATTTTCTAATGAAATGTTTAAAGTGGCCTTGACTGAGGTGATTCCTCTGTGTTTGCAAATACAGCATTTTATACTGTTGAAAAAGCAATAAAGGATTTTCCAGCAGCCTGGAATCCTAGCTGGGTGCCCAGCCCAGCCCCGCTGTGTCCCTGCTGGGGGGGCACACTTCTCTGCTCAGGCCTGCATGCAGAAGCAGCGACGTCTGCCTCTCTGGGGCTTTCACTGTTCCCTAAGTTATTGGCCACATAGGACTGTAATAGGCTTGTATTTATGGATACGTAGGAAGAAAACTCAAGGTCCTGGTAGGCCGGGAGAAGAGGTTTGTTTGGAAAATTCTGTGTTTCCCGGACAGCTCTGAGAGAGAACCCCGAACCGGCCGGCGTCCTCTCCCTGCTTCCTTCTGCCCTCTGCCTAGCTCCTCCCTGTGTAATTGGGACTTTCATAGACTCGCCGGGGCCTCGAAGCAGCTGGTCTGTCTAGGTGTGAGGTCGCGCTCCTGTGGCAACGTTAGACCACTCCTGTGGTTTGGCAAAGAGCAGCGTGCCCAGGTTTTGCCCCTAAATGCACATGGCTGAGGTGTAGGATGTGGTTCGTATCTGGTGAGAGCTCGGGACCCTCTGCCTGCTGTGTCCCAGCGGCCTGAGGAGAAGCGGGGAGCCCTGGTCCCCACTATCACCTTGCCCCTTGAGCCTCAGTCAGGTTAGGACACAAAAAGCGCTATGGGTAGGACAGAGAGGATGCTGGGAACCCGCTGTCCTCTGCGGCCCCTGAAAGGTGTTGCGTGTGCCGCTCCGTGACCCTGGAGGTGACGGCCGCCGTGACCATGCTGCCCTTGCAGAGAAAGGCATGCGTTCGCCCTGCACTGGGGTTGTTTCACGCGCGTTTTAAAAAACTGCCAGGAAGCCAAATTTTTTGGTTTTTTTCTTTACCACGGATCAGTCCTAATTTACCAGTTAAAATTTGAAGCAAATTTTACAGAATGAAGAAGACAGTGAAATATAGTACCTATCTTTTGTTCTGGGCCCAAACTGGACAGATATGGAAAATTCCCACATGGGAGTGAAAGTTCATGTGTTTTGCTGTACAGCAACATTATTTTCCTCTCAATCTCTTTTACTATAAAATTACTCAGTATTTCTATAAAATGATTCAAGGTATCACAGCAATAAAACCATGGCAATTTGTAGGTTATTAAAGTATTCTCCAGTATAAAAATGTTTCCTGTGTCTTGTGTGTGTTTGGAGTAAGCAGACGGCTTTTACGACCTGGATTTTGGCCTTTACAGCTCTCAGTTTCTGAGGAAACACGTGGGTGTTAGGGCTTAGATCCGAAGTGCACCCCAAAGGTCCCGTGTTCACGGGAGGCTTTCAGAGAGCGATGGCTGGTGGGCGCCACACTCACGAGTGGGTGAATCATTGATGATTTCACAGCTGACTGAGGAGCCCGGGTGGGTGTGGCCTGGAGGGTGAGTCCTTGTCCCCACACCTTCCTTTTCCTCTGCTTCCTGGCTGCTGTGGCCTGGGCGGTTTTCTCAGGCCCCTGGACAGAGCTGTTTCTGAACTTTGTCCCAGCAGCGACTCTACAGTCTTACGGGACCCAGGCCTGAGCAGGGCCTGGGATTGCACCCTCCCTCCAAGCTAACAAGTCAGCACGCCGAGGTCCCGGGTCCTGGCAGAAGATGGGCCTGAGGTCGGAGAAAAGTCACGTTGCTGCAGCAGCGTGAGCCAGGTGACCAGCCTGTGCCCTGCTCCCGAGCCCTGACTGCTGCGCGGCCCCGGGAAGGAGCCTGCACGAGCCGGAGCTGCGCTGCAGGGAACCTAGTCTTATTTTTTGCGGCATGATCTCGCTACGTGGTCCAGGCTGGCCTTGAACTCACTGTGCCTGCAGGCCTGTTCGGTGGCTTAGGAAAGCCTGGTGTTGGGCAAGAAGCCTGCTGGATTCGTGCTCCAGAAAGAGACGTCACCTTCCCCCGAGACTTCTCGGCCCGCTCTGCCCGCACACCCAGGGGCAGAGCATAGAGGCGTGAGAGCCCTCGAGCACCAGCCCCAAGCTGGCCATGTCTCCGCCGAGGCCCCGGCGTGGGTGCCCTGAGGTCCTGCCGCAGCAGCGGTCGTCGTGTTTTCGCTGCTGCCGACTCCTCAGCGCAGAGGGACCCCGGGTCCGATGCAGCCCCCTGCGGCAGAACTCGCCCGGTGCTGGGGCACTGCCCCCACTGCTCTGGCCGCCATTAGGCTTCAGTTCTCACGGCTGTCAGGTCTGTCCTTCCTTCCTTTTTTTTTTTTTTTTTTCAGATAGGGTCTCGCTTTGTAGTTCTTGCTGGCCCTGAGCTCACTATGGTGCCCAGGCAAGCCTGGAACTCAGCAGTCCTCCTGCCTCTGCCTCCCGAGTGCTGGGATGACAGGCGTGAGCCACCACACCCGGCACTGTGGTATGCGGTATTGATGGCATTGTATGTGGTTACCGGGATCGAAACTCAGGGCCTTGCGCTTGCGAGGCAGGCTCCGGAACCACTGAGCTAAATCTCCCGCCCATCTTTCTTTTTTTTTTTTTTAAGTATTAGTTTTTTTGAGAAAGGATTTTGCTTTATAGTTCAGACTGATCTTGAAGTCTGAACTCTGTGGCCCAGTTGGCCTCAAACTCAAGGCAATCCTCCTGCCTCTGCCTCCAGAGTACTGGGATTACAGGCATGAGCCACTACCCTGGCCCTCTGTTTCTTGAGACAGGGTCTCAGCAAGTTGCACAGACGGGTCTCAAACCTGGGACCCTCCTGCCTCGGCCTGTTCAGGTGCTGGGATCACATCATACCTGGCTGCCCTTTTTTTTTTTTTTTTTTTTTGCTTTTTGAGACAGGGTCTCGCTTTGTAGTTCAGGCTGGCCCTGAGCTCACTATGGTGCCCAGGCAAGCCTGGAACTCAGCAATCCTCCTGCCTCTGCCTCCTGAGTGCTGGGATGACAGGCGTGAGCCACCACGCCCGGCATACATCCGGCATTGTGGTATGCGGTGTTGATTGTTGGTGGGCGTGTCTCCACGCCCAGCATTATATGTGGTAACCGGGGATCGAACTCAGGACTTTGCGCTTGCGAAGCGGGCGCCGGAACCACTCAGCTAACCCTCCGGCCCCTGGCTGCCCTTTTTTGATGATGAGATCAGCTAATCCAATTTTTTCAAGCATGGGCTATTTTCCAAAAGCCTTGATGTGTTGAGGGATGAAAATGAAGCCCAGGAAACAGGTGGGTGGGGGCCATGGTACTCGGGGAAACGCTACACTTCCCTGCCTGGAGGGTGCTGGTTTCCATAGTGAAAATACTTCTGTCGAGGCCGACTTCCGTCACTAACATGGCGTCCCACCGTGCAGCGGGACGAGGCAGCTCGGTTGTGAGCCAGTGTACTCGGCCCATTTTGGGCTGAGATGGTGGGCAGCTGGGCCTGGGTCCAAGGTCCAGCACCGACGATGACAGTCGTAGCTGCCACCTCGTGCGCTTGCCGCGTCCTGCGGACCTGCGGCCTCCGGCGCCCTCATCCGCTAGAGGGCGGAGGGTGCGCGGCCTGCACAGCAGGGGCTCGGGAGCCAGCAGGGCCTGCTTCTGCCCAGGCAGCTGTTTCCAGAGACCCCGCAGTCCAGAAAGCGTCGCGGGCCCGAGGCGGAGCTTGGCGCTGCCGCCCCTTGGGTTGCCCGGTCCCCGAGGCTGCGCCAGCTGGTCGCCCCGGTGGCAGTGGCTTCAGTGACCCGAGTCCACCAGACTCGGGGAACAGGTCCTGCGGACGCAGAGGCCAGAGCGGCCCCAGGGGCTGCTGCGTCCCTCCCCGGCGGCTGCATCAGCCCGACGGCGTCCCAGCCTGTCCGTCTGGAGACCCTTCTTCATCTGCAGACCTTGGCCTCGCAGACTGGGGGGCACCGTGGACACCAGCAGAAGTAGGTGGAAATGAAAGACTCCCTGGAATGTTACATACCTGCTCTTCGTGGATTGCTAAAGGTGGGATTTGTATTTTCCCTGGGTTGAAAACAGAGATGCGCAACACAAACATGGTTGGAATGAGAGTGTAAAAGAAGAGCCAGATGCACAATTATGATTGGAGCTACTTGGGAGGCTGAGGCAGGAAGATCACAAGTTGCAGCTCTCAGTTTGGGCAACTTAATGAGACCCGAACTCAATAAAAAGGGCTGGGTAGGATGTAGCTCATCGTGGCCCTGCGTTCAATCCACAATTAAAAAAAAAAAAAAAAGGTCAGATACCCTGTGGGCAGAAAAGAGCTAGAGGTCGGGGCCCAGCGAGGCGGACTGCTCAAGGCGCGGATCGGGGTGGGGGGGGCAGCTGCAGGGGTCACCTGAACGGTACAGGCCCCTTCCTGCCCCTGCCCGTCCCTGCGGGAGCGCCCCCTGGAGGCTGTAGTGATGTATGAAGTCTAACTTTGCTACTGGAAACATTAAAGATTCCAACGTACCTTTCCCCTCCTTGCTGATTTCTTGCCCTGAACACGCCTTCCTGCGTCTGGTTATGGTTTGGGCCTTTAAGGCCCCTGAAGAAGGTGCGTTCTGCTCTGGGCCCTTCCCCCTCCCAGCCCCACCGAGGCTCACGCTGGCCGGTGAAGCAGGTCAGCCCCGCATCCCTGACGCATTTGAGGAGCCGGGGCAGGCGCTGCCTGCCGGGCAGTTGCTGCTCAGCCAGGAGCGCTCTTTTCCTAAAGCCGTCGAGGCAGCCCGTGACTGGAGCCTGAGCGGGAGCAGGAACAGGGACGGGACGGGACGGGACGGGACGGGACGAGGCGCTCTCACTGCCCCTGGCGGGCGGAGCGGCGCATCTCCACTACCCAGGAGACAGGGCACCGGCCCTGTGCCCACGCACGACGAGCCCTTGGGCACAGGGATGGGGCAACGCAGCAGTGACCCTTAGCAAATTTAGTTCCCTCTTCTGTAAAAGTGGGGTTAGCAACCATGTGATCCTTTAAGAGTTGTTTCAATTCTGACCAATAAAAAGCGTGGAGTACTTGGCATGAAGCCACAGTTCAGAAAGTATGATTGGTTTTAACATTTGATCACTCTTTACATCAGCAAAATAAGTCATAAATGGAAAAATTTAACAATTTAACTGAACAATTTAAAAATATAAAAGAAGAAACTGTAAAATATACTAGTAAATTTCAGCCAAATGTGGTGGTGCATGCCAGTCAGCCCAGCACCCAGGAGGCTGAGGCAGGAGGACTGCTTCAAGTTCAAGGCCAGCCTGGACTACATAGCAAGACCCTGCCTCAAAAGATCCCCCCTGGGCCAGGGACTTAGCTCAGTGGTTCCGGCATCTCCCTGGCAAGCACAAGGTCCTGAGTTCAATTCCTGGTGCACTACATACAATGCTGGCTGTGATGGCTCATCCCTGTCATCCCAGCACTCAGGAGGCAGAGGCAGAGGCAGGAGGATTGCTGGGTTTGAGGCTTGCCTAGGCTACCTAGTGAGCTCAGGGCCAGCCTGAAGCGAGACCCTATCTCAAAAAACTAAAAGACTAAGGAAAGAAAAAAGAAAAAAAGCTAAGAGGTAAGATAACAGCATAAAGCCACTTGGAAAAATGCGAGTACAGGTATGTCCACATTAAAGGTTTGGTGGTGCAACTTTGTAAACCCTGGCTATTCTCAAAGTTGAGGCAACAGTTGCAAAATGAATTGAGAAACTTAGTGAAACTGTTTTTTTTTAAATTGTAAGTATTGGGGAAGTAGTCCCAGGATTCTGTCCCTAGTAAACTACAGCTCCGAAAAGCACTATTAGGGCTGTGATGGAACTCAGTGGTGAAGGCTGTGGGTTCGGAATGCTTGTGGAGGAAGAGCACACTTTATTTTCCAGTGTTTGGGATTGAATTCACACATGGAAAGCCAGGTACTCTACCATGGAGCTACAGAGTGTGGTCCAGCAATACAGGTTTTTGTTTTTGTTTTTGTTTTGAGACAGGGTCTCACTTTGTAGTTTGGGCTGGCTCTGAGCTCACTATGTAGCCCAGGCAAGCCTGGAACTCAGTAATCCTCCTGCCTCTGCCTCCCGAGTGCTGGGATGACAGGCATGAGCCACCACGCCCGGCACTGTGGTATGTGGTATTGATTGCTGGTGGGCATGAGTCTCCATGCCCAGCATTGTATGTGGTTACTGGGGATCGAACTCAGGACCTTGCACTTGCGAGGTAGGCACCGGAACCACTGAGCTAACCCTCCGGCCCAATACAGGGTTTTAAAAAATTGAATTCTTTATTGGTACATTTTTATATATGGCTCACAATCATGCTCAACATTGGGGAATTTGTACCAGTGTATGGCAGAAGTTAATTCTCATTTTTACCCATATCCCTACCCATCCACACCTCCCTACCCCTTGTATACATGCTATTTCTTTTTCTTTCCAAATCATATATACTTTCCCCTCATTACATTCCCCCACCACATTCCCTTTGAATATTTCCAAAACATATCATATCTTCTAGAACTCATTTACATCTACAGGTTCTCATACCAGAGAAAAGATACAGTATTTACATATCTGTGATCTATTTATTTCACTTATTAGTGTGTCCTCAAGGTGTATCCATTTGCACATAAATGAATGAAACTTGTCATTCTTTATGGCAGAGTAGTGCTCCACTTTATAAAAAAAAAACCCCACATCTTCTTTATCCAGTCTCCAGTTGATGGGCATCTGGGTTGTTTCCAAGATTGGGCTATCACAAACTGAGCTGCTATGAACAAGGTTGTACATATGACTTTACAAAATGATTCTTTTAATTCCTTTGGGTATATTCCTAGCAGAGGAATAGCAGGGTCAAATGGGACCTCTAATCCTCATTTTCTGAGGACTCTCCACACAGATCTCTACAGTGGTTGTACAAGTCTGCAGTCGCACCAACAGGGGAGAAGGGTTCTTTTCTCCCTGCAGCCTCGCCAGCATTTATTGCTGGTTGATTTCTCAATAGCAGCCATTCTTGGTAGAGTGAGATGGAATCTCAGTGTTGTTTTCATCTGCATCTCTCGAATGACCAGTCATGTTGAACATTTCTTCATATGCTTCTTGGCTGCTTTTACTTCTGCCTCTGAGAAGTGTCTGTTTCTTTCAGATACCCGAATGCTTGTATTTTTAAAAAATGTGTTACAGTAAAAGACAACATTGCCAGGAGTCCCTCTCAGAATCTTCCCCTGGCTTCGAACACACATCCTGTTATTCTTTGCACTTTCTGCAGCACTTCTGAAGTATTCTTTCCGGAGGGTCCTTAGTGTTTTCCGGCTGCCTCTGCATCCTGAATCAATTCAAAACATTGAACTTTCCTGGTTTTTTTGATTTGGAGAAGCCAGGGGAAGATGCCAGATCTGGTGACTGAGGTGGATGAGGACACAGTGTCGTTTTTCTGAGCTTCTGTTCTGTTGGGTGGTGCTCGGTGGCCTTCACTGTTAGAACCCTGGGGCAGCCAACAACCACGCCACACGCCAAGTGTCCTGACAGGAGGGTTTATATAAAGGGGATGAAGGAGAAGCTTGGAACAAAGGAAGGGACAGTCTAATAGTCTCGGGCTCGTGGGACCTACGTAAGGGCCAGGGTGAGGTAACTTTTAACCTATCACAAGCCATGTTGCCTTCTAAGTTTTTTCCTTGCAGAAGCTCAGTGGGGTGGAGCTACAGGGAGGTGAAGGAGCCAAAAGGACTACATAAAATAGAGGGCTATAACCTTAATAGTCACTGTATTTTTCTTCACATCTGTTAAAGACATTTAGGAAAGAGGACTTCGGGAAATGCTTCAGAAAGGGTCAAATATGATGAAACGTGTTCAGGGGACTACCTTGGGGGGGATTATTGGCGGTATGTCTTACTGCGATAAGTTTGTGGGGTTTTTTGGGGAAAGGGTTTCGCTTTATAGTTCAGGTTGGCCCTGAGCTCACTATGTAGCCCAGGCAAGCCTGGAGCTCAGCAGTTCTCCTGCCTCTGTCTCTCGAGCGCTGGGATGACAGGCGTGAGCCACCGCGGCCAGCAATGTGGTATGTAGTAGTGATTGCTGATGGACTGAGTCACCCTGCCCAGTACTGTTTTATGTGGTTGCCGAGGATGGACCCAAGGACCTTGTACTTGCTAGGCAGGTGCTAGAACTACCAAGCTAAATCTCCAGCCCTGCAATGTGTTTTTTTTTTTTTTTGAGACAGGGTCTCGCTTTGTAGTTCAGGCTGGACCTGAGCTCACTATGTAGCCCAGGCAAGCCGCCGCGAACTCAGCAATCCTCCTGCCTCCCGAGTGCTGGGATGACAGGCGCGAGCCACCATGCCCGGCACTGTGGCACATGCTATTGATTGCTGGTGGGTGTGAGTCTCCACGCCCAGCATTCTATGTGGGTACCGGGATCGAACTCAGAACCTTGCGCTTGCAAGGGAGGCGCCAGAACCACTGAGCTAAATCTCCGGCCCCCTGCAATAAGTTTTTTTAAAAATTTAAAAAGAATTTATCCTTAATTGCCTATGATGACGCGTTAGATCTCAGAGCAGTCTCCTTTCTGCGGTGGACATTCTGGTCCACCTCTGCGTGGCAGCCAGCGCCTGTAAAATGGGTGAAAAACTCCATTACTTTAAGTTTTCTTGCAAAACCACTGCTGTTGTGAGCTTTTCAGGTGTCTGTGGGGGCCAGGTTGGCTTTTGGGTAGCTACTCCAGGTGCTCTGCAACCCCATGCCCCCCGAGCCAGGCATACCCACGTGCCTTCATCTTGGTAAACTGAGGCAGCGCCGCTTCTCACTTCAGTGTGGGGTTTCTGTGCCACAGGGGGAAAAATGCTCTAACTGCGTCATCAGCTTAGAGCTACCAGGCCACATCTACAGACCCATCGCGTGCATCACTGAGAACAGGTCCCTTTGCGATTTTGCAAAACACTTGAAACGACTTTAAATTTCAGTATTTTGAGAAGTAAGCATCAAAATTCAAGGCGTTTGACCTTCATAATCTAATTATAATCCTTTTGAAAAAAGTCTTAAGACATCAAGGGCCAGTGTGACAAAATAGTACACTTCGAGCCAGCCAGGAGTCGAACCTAGAATCTTCTGATCCGTAGTCAGACGCGTTATCCATTGCGCCACTGGCCCAGTGCTAAACAAACCTTCACCGCGAAGGCTGATCACTTCTGACGCAGTTCCAACAGGCTTCCGGGCACCAGCGTCCCAGGCCACCCTCACAGAAACGCGCCTCGGCGCCTGCGCACAGCTCTGGGGACGATGCCTCCTCCCAGTCCAACTCGCTCTACCAATCCGCGGTGGCTACGTCACCACGTTTCTCGGCGCTCCGCCCCTCGACGCATCCGCCTCGGAAGACGTCTCTCTCATGCCCCGTTTTAACGCACTAGTTTGTCCCTCGCTGCTTCCCGTTGGCGCAAGTTCTTTACCGCGGGGCGGGGAGATTGGTGGGGAGAGCCCGGAGCTCCGGCCACCGAGGTGGGGTGACTGGTGGTGCTGTAGAAGAGGTGGCGGCGCGGGGTAGGGCATTCGGAACCGAGAGAAAGGAGGTGGTGGTGGTGCAGGATGGCGGCGACGACCTACGAGGGGCTGCAGCTGTGAGTGCCGCGCGCGGGCCGGGGGTCTGAGGGCGGCGGGCGGGAGCCCTCGGTCCCTGTCGCCCGCCCCGGTCGCCGCCCGGGCCTCGCGCCAGCGGCGCCCTGCACCCCAGACACCACCTCGCTTGCTTGCGGAGAGGAGGAGGCCAGATGACCACAAGGAGAGTTAGAGGGGGAAAGGAGCTCGTGGTACCGGACCCGCAGCCGCACTCGGGCGGCCGCGCGCCGTCCCATCTCTTGGTCACCGCCCGTCTGGCAGTAGAAGCGAACCTCACCTGCCTTAGGTTGCTGAAAAAGTTTACAATCAGTACTGAAAATCCTGAAAGAATCTCCGGCGGTTTAGGTTTTTTACAGCTCCAGCCTTGAGTAGGTATTTAAGTCGTGTTGACAGCCCGAGGCCTGTCGAGTTTGGCGATGCAAATAGACTTTTTAGGTCCAGCTAAGAGTTTGAGGCTTTGAGAGATAAGCTTTCGCTGTTCAGAGTTGTCAGGTTGGTGTTCCTGAGGACTTTGGCTCCTCCACGATAAATAACAACGTCCATGTATTTCTCTCGGTGTTATCTTCGGTTTCTACCCTTGGCTGTGCGAACTGTCCTGCTCGATTTAATGCTTTCCCTTTAGGCCTTTGGAAAGTTGGTGGTCGTCCAGAGCGTAGGACTGTCTTTGACATGAGAGGCAAATTTCTGAGAAGCTCATCCATCCCTGCGTGTGTAAAAATACTATGGCACTTAGGCGTAGGTATCGCGTTTCTTTTACAGGCCAGTGAGGACATAAAAATACGGTTTGGGCACTTCTTACTGCTCCCCAGAACCCTGATAACGTCCTGAAAGGTTCCGTGTGAATTAGAGATGCAGAACCGGAAGAGAGGACATCTTCCCCACCTCCTGTACTTGCAGCGAACATGACGATTATCTTTTCTACAGTTCACCCTTGTGCTCCTTCCATTTATTACAGTTCTCTGAAAACCCAGCAGCACACTTCCGCCCACCTTTTCTCTCCTTTCTTTATTCTCTCCCGTTGCACTTTGCAAGGCCATCAGTCCCCTGGTTGGTGAGAGGGGAAGCAAAGTGTCTTTGACACTGTACTGGCTGGACCAGTTACACACATATTTTGCTGGCGAATAGGTTATTGTCTGTCTGATAGGCACCGAGGGGTTTAATGGGATCCTCAAATATGTTCAGCCAATACAGAGCCTTGGCTTGATGCAACTCAGTGTTAGGTTCCAGGAGGCATTTGGATTTTCCTGTGGCAAAGATGGCGAACTTGAGAAACGTGATGGTTGTTTTTGAGTTTCCTGGTGCACTAAATTTCAACAGTCCAGACTTCAGAACAAACACCTTCTTTGTTCCTTAAAAAGGAAAGAAGCTTGGTTCTTAAGCAGTGAGGACGATACTTTTGTATTGATTTTTTTATTTTTCTGAGAAGTGGAAACTAAATTTTTTGGAGTAAAAATATAGGTCTGGGGTTATGTGGAAGTCCTTTGCTAATCCAACAGACTTTAAGTTTTGGGTCCCTCTGTAAATGTGTTTTGCAAATTTGTTTTTCTTCAGCAAAGGGTTTGTGATGTCGAATCAGTTTTTCTTGTTTTTGCCCTTGCTATCCAAGTTTTTAAGGTGCCCTTTAACCAAGGAGTATTCTTTTGGGAAGCATTTGGAGGTCAAATTGGTTGCTGAGCTGTATTAAGGATTGTTAGGACACAGTAGCCAGTTTTGAACTTGCCTGGAGAGGTAGCTTAGGCAGAGGCAAGTAAAGAGGAAGGGGGGTTATTTTATTACAGATGTTTTGCTATATGGTGTATTTAAATGTTGCAGGGCTTAGGATAGTAAAATAATATTTTTTCTACATTATGCCATACTCTTTTTTTTTTTTTTTTTCCCAGTCCATCTCTGCTCAGCTAATGTTCACCTTCCCAGGTCCCGTTTTCACCCTCTGCCTCCCAGTTTGCGATTTCCACTTCCATTTGATTGACCTGTAGGGTCAAGCCCACATTTCTTAGCCCTCTGTATTCTAGTCTCTTTACAGCCTATCCTACAGTCTACATTTTCCTGTAAATGTCCAGCCCCTATGCCTTTCTACCATCACACTTCCCTGGCTTTAAGCTTAGTGTATCCTTTTAGCCTTTCTGTCTCTTCCTCTCTCTTGTCTTTACATGCTGCAGTCTTTGAAGCCAAACTGAGAAATTGCTATCATAGGATTAGACACCAAATGTCTAAATGATATATAGTTCTCACTCTTAATTTGATTTTAGTAAGTTTAATCCCGCGGACATGAGAGCTCCAAGCCGGAGTGATCCGCCATATACCGTGTGTGCCTCCCTAATTCTGCCTCCCAGAAGCGGTACCGTCATTGTACAGAGTGCACTTTGTTTCCTAAGCAGGTGCAAGAGTCTAAGGTACCAGACACCCCTTCGTGCTGGTTTCTTTCGTAAGCCTCTCAGGCTCACCGTGAGGCTCTACGCACAACAGCCCTCAGCGGATGCGCTGAGTGAATGAACTCTGCTGTAGACCGTTTAGCAGCACTTGAGAAGCAACACAGTCTGGAGTCACTTGGGGTGCGCCTCTGAAGAAACGGAGGCTTACGTCATGCCGTGGACAGCACTGTCTCTCCAGCGGCTCTCTGCGGGTTGGTCGTATCCTCTGTCCTTTGGTCACACAGCTGAGTTATGGCGGAGCTGGCCTTGGTGCACTGCCAGTCTGGAGTGCAGTGATCTTTCCATTACACTGCGTTATTCCAAATACCTTTTTTCTTGCTATCAGACTGCTCTTGCCTTAGTCCTTTGGACATGCCAAATACAGAAATGAGTCACTTATAATCGAAGATACTTGACATCTCTGTATGGATTCTTAATTTGGAAAACAGAGTATTGATTTGTTTGTATTTAAAATTCATACTTTTTAACCTTCCAGCCAGTTCTAAACGTCCTCTCATAACACAGACTAGAAATGCATTATTTTATACATTTAAAGTTTATTTTTCTAAAGGTCAGTTGAAACTATGTATAAGGCAAGGAGTCGTTTTAAGGCACTGAATCGGGTGACAGCCACCTTGCCTCTGAGGAAATACCGTTTCCTGAGAAGGTTGGCTTTCTTCTGCAAATACTGATAGCTGTGTGGTCAGTGGGGCAGACAGGATGCACCCAGAGAATAGATGGGAACCAGCCATCAGCATACGTGGCTCTCCATGGAGGGCGGGGGAAGTCATCCTCATGAAACCGGGCATGTGCATAAGGACTTGTTTCTGAGCAAGGCCTCAGCTGGTTGGTAATCAGGCTAGAGAGCTTAGACCCGTGGGGGCTTTTCAGACCTCTAGGTGTGCCTGTTTTAAGTGAACATCTGTTGGCCCCACTACTAGGTTCAGGGAATGAAGTTTTCTGGGTGTAGGCATGTGAGTCTGCGGATTTAACCAGGTACCGTCCTCATACACTCCGTAAGATACTGCAGTGCTGGGCTCTGCTGGGTGGAGAGCAAAGTGTGCTGGCGGAGGAGACGGTTCTGGAGGTTTGGACTCTGGGACGTACTGTAGGTTAGGGTTTCAGGTTGGGTGTTGAGACTTGGTCCTTAAAAGGAGTCCTGAGAAGTTGCCCCCCACCCTGCCATACTGGGGATCAAACTCAGGGCCTTGCATTTGTGAGGCAGTGCAGTGCCACTGAGCTCAATCCCTGGCAAGACCTGGGGGCTCCGAAGAGGTTAGAATTAAAGTGAATTGGCTTTCTAGAGATGCCGTTTGTTTTTGGGTTTGGGTTGGGCTCCTGATGCCGTGAGCTGTACGTGAGACACCCAGAGTGGGGCTAGGTAAAGGGTTGCTACCCAAAGGGAGGGTGGAGGCTTCTTGTGGGTGCAGGGACTCAGCCTCCTTAGGGTGTTAAGTACCATGCGCTGACTGAGCCACTGGAGCTCGATAGCGTGTTTTATTCGAATGTATTTTTAACTTAAACATTCACTGTATTCTTTGATCACCCCTCAAGGATTAAATGTTTATGACAGTTTCTGTCAAAGAAAACGTTATAGTATGTTCTCTCTAGCTCGTTCACTGGCACCATGGGACATTTAGCTTTTCCTCAAAGTGAGCTCAGGGTCAGCCTGAACTACAGAGTCTTAAAAAAAAAAATGACCACTGCGGATTAATGTTTTGAATATGCTAATGGGACATTGAAGTAGCTATGACAGTGCAACTAAAGACACTAAAGAAAGGGCTTCTGGAACTGCTTCAGGAAATGGCAGGAACAATGAGATAGGTGTCTGAAGCAAAGGGGAGGATTTTGATGGGGTTCACGGCAATATGTCTTTTATGACAATGAGTTTATAAGCAACAGCAAACGTTGAGCGTGGCTTTCGTCCTTACCACATATGTTAATTTAAGTGACACCTTGATTTAATCCCTGAAGATTTTTGAGGAAGTATCGTGTTGCTACAGTTGTAGGACATGACAGTCACATATTCCTATACAAATACAGTGGTAACTCGGTTGATGATTTTTAATTCTTTCCATGATACTGGTCACAAACCAAATTGATCAAGAACCAACTCAAATTCAGTGATTAGGTCAATGTTAACCTTACAGAGAAATTTGATTTGGTTCTTGTCCAATTTGGTTTGTGACCAGAATTATGGAAAGAATTCAGTTCATGAATTAAGAGCACCCCAGTAATCATTTTATTGATGTTTTAAATTGTGAAATACATATAAAATTTACCATCTTAAACCATTTTTAAGTATGCACTTCTCTGGTGTTAAGCACTTGCACATTGTTCTACCATTACTACTGTCCTTATCATTCAGAACTGAAGCTGTACCCTTTAAACTACCCTCACCCTTCTATCCCCTCCGCCCTCGGCAACCACAGGTTTCCTTTCTGTCTCTGAGTTTGACTGTTCTATGTGTCTCATAAGGTGGAAACATAGAGTGTTTTTCCTTTTGTAACTGATTTATTTTACTTAGCATGATGTCTTCAAAGTTTAACATATTATAGCATGTGTCAAAATTTCTTTCTCTTTTAAGGCTGAATAACGTATCATGGGCACAATCATATGTGGCCTTGCCGCTTTGCAGACATTCTGAGGGCTCGTCCTAGGCAGTTCTGTCTTCATGGACTGTACTAACACAAGCGGGTGGTGAGGCCTGCAGTCTCCAACCTTTTTGGCACCAGCGACTAGTTTGTAGAAGGTAATTTTTCTTTCTTTCTTTTTTTTCTTTTTTTTTAGTTTTTTGAGACAGTGTCTCGCTTTGTAGTTTGGGCTGGCCCTGAACTCACTGTATAGCACAGGCTGGCCTTGAACTCACAGCAATCCTCCTGCCTCTGCCTCTTGAGTGCTGGTATTACAGGCATGCACCACCATGCCAAGTACTGTGGTATGCAGTACTGGAAATTGAACTTGGGTCCTTGTGTTTGCCAGGCAGATGCCAAAATCACTGAGCTAAATCCCTTGCCCTGGAAGGTAATTTTTCAGTGGACCAGAGAGAGGTGGTTTTAGGGGTCCTTTTGCTTTCCAGAGACAAGAAGCAGGTCTCCAGTGATGTTTGTTTTTGCTCGTTTTGGCTAGGGCTAGCCTATCAGCTTACCAAAGCCATGACTTGAGACAAAGAAATAGGTGCACAGTGCAAGAAAGAGGCACCCACAGAAATGGGTGTGACGACACATACGATAATGAACAAGCCATGCACTGAGTAAAGTAAGTTTCTGATTCCAACTGCAAGCCTGCCACCAAATACAGTGGTGCATCAACTCACTTGGCTGTTAAGAAGCTTGCCACCAGATAGCGCTTATCACTTGCCACTCACTGATAGGTTTTAATATGAGTCTGCAAGCAGTTCATTTATTATGGTCTGGGTGCAGCCAGACCTCTCCGTTAGTGTTCATCCGTATCTGCAGCTGCTTCTCAGCACTAGCAGCACCGCCTCAGCTTCGCCTCAGATCATTAGATGTTAGGTCTTCATAAAGAGTGCACAGCCTAGCTCCCTGGCCCCCGTGCTTCATGTGCTCCATGCTTCTGAGATCAGTGCCCCGCTGATCTGGTAGAAGGTGGGGCTCAGGCCCTAATAACTGCAGTAGGGAGCAACTGTGAATAAAGATAAAGCTTCACTTACCTGCTGCTCATCTTCTGTTTGGCCCAATTCCCAGCAAGCTACAGAATGGTCCTGGTACATGGCCTGGGCAGGGAGGGAACCCTGGTATTGCCTGTTAACCTGTGCACATGTGTTCAGTGGGCTGTTTGTATCATTGAAACCTCTAAAATGTTCACCATCACTGATGTAGGTTGTATGTTACACACTGTTTACACGTGTGCACCACATGTTCATTTGTCTGACAGTAGACTGTTGAGTGCTTCTATTTTTGGCTGTGTCTTTGCCACCATTTACTACTTTGTTTTTTTCCTTTATCAAGGCCACTATCATAACCACTTTATTGGGTGTGAGATTGGCAAGAGGTAATCTGACAAAGGCTAATTGTACTTGTGGTTTGACAGGGTTTTGAAGAGATCATTTGTTGGAAATATGATGTGAATGTCAACACGGAGGGAATGAGTATTTTTAGACATTAGAAAATCAATGAATGGTGAAAGGAAATAACGTATGCTTATGATGAAATATATTGTTTTTCTTAAAATTTAACATGGTTAACTTTTTTAAGGCACTCTTAAGAGCTGTGATATTTCTTGTCTGTGTACGATTGCTGAAATTAACATTTAGTCCTCTGTGATACCTCTTTCCTCCTTTTTAAACCTATATGTGGGGCAGTAATCCTTAAAAGGAAAATAATCAACTTAAAAGAACCAGAATTCTAGGTCGATATTGAACCTCCTTGCCTTGAACTTGGTAGTATTCTCATTCAGTTAGAGTTAATAGTTAATTGGGTGTTGATCATGTTACTGGATCATTTAAATAGGACAGAGATCTTTTTGATAATACAGTATTGCTGTGCACTGTAGAGATCTGATATCAGCAACATAGTTAATGACCATATAATTTTCTTGGGTAGAATATTCTTCTAAAACTCATTTTTTAAAACTCATTTATTAAAATCATGTGACAATTTTATGGAACTGAGGACATTGCAGTAATTGAGGATTTTTTTTTTTTTTTTAAGGTTTTTGAGACAGGGTCTCGCTTTGTAGTTAAACTGGTCCTGGACTCACTATGTAGCTCAGGCTGGCCTGGAACTCATGGCAATTCTCCTGCCTCTGCCCAGGGCCCATTTTTTGAATCAACAATTTTTCTAGATTTCTGGTTATCATTGAGGCTTCCTCTTGGCTTCTGTGAGGCCTACTGGTTCTGAGTATGTGTACCCCGAGAATGCTGCATAACCTGTTCGTTCTGCTTAAGTTTGAAAAAATCCTGGCAGAACATGGCTTCACGAGTACTTGGTAAACTTTCTTATCAGAGAATACTCTGCACTTTTTTCCTCCTCAAGCTGTGTTTAAAAATTGACCTGGTAAGATCTTAGTTTGAAAAAGGAAAGGACTTTTTAAAATCCTGTTTACTGTATCACTGAAGCAGTAAACACCAGTCAAAAGAAAATGTGTGTGGGGGGGGGGGGGCGGCAGGGTGGAGGGTTAGCTCAGTGGTTCCGGCGCCTGCCTTGCAAGTGCAAGGTCCTGAGTTCGATCCCCAGTAACCACATATAATGCTGGGCGTGGAGACACGCCCACCAACAATCAACACCGCATACCACAGTGCCGGACGTGGTGGCTCACGCCTGTCATCCCAGCACTCGGGAGGCAGAGACAGGAGGATTGCTGAGTTCGCGGCGGCTTGCCTGGGCACCGTAGTGAGCTCAGGGCCAGCCTGAACTACAAAGCGAGACCCTGTCTCAAAAAGCAAAAAAAAAAAAAAAAAAATGTGTTTGCTGGCTAAACCTGCTATATTCTCTAAGGAAACCGACTAGGCTCAGCTTTTTTCTTGTGTGAGGATTACCCA